>SNQJ01S0011383.1:139851-163616 GCA_010110895.2 Picea sitchensis
TTATAGCTCAAAATAGTCAAAATAATGGAAATCGTCGGAATGCAACGAAACTAAAGCCAATCTGTGTGGAATGGCTCATTATGATGGAATATGATCATCAATGCAAGTTGGACCCCACAATGCCTCTCAAATACCCTTGTACTCGCTCTAGCACCCATCTTGCTACTCTGGTCATCATAAATCTCTGCCCTGTGAGGATGTCCCAAAGTGGGGACATTACACATGTTGCGTGGGGATCCTTACCAACAACAACCAAAATTGTTCTTATGAACATGGGTTTGTGTTGTTAAGCATTTTTACATACATATTTACCACCTCATTGATGCAAGAGTATCCGTTAGAATTTTAGGGAAAATGAAAACAATAATATCTTTTTAAATTTGTTCACTATTGAAGATAAGGATCAACACTTTAAATAAAAATTTATGAAGTAGATTAAACACATAAAATATAAATATGAACATGCTAAGGAGAACCAATCTTTAACTAGGACTAGGACTGATCATGAACAAAATAAAATATTTATGAATATTAACTTGGACTAGATGCAGATTTAAACATTAGCAAAACAAAATTTGAACATTACCTTAGCAAAAATAAATAACAAAAGTACCTGATGTGTGGTTGTCCTCTTTTCATATGCTCAGAAAACCTTGTTAAAGGTCATGGATCAAAACCCTAAAGAGTTTAATCTCATCATGATCAATTAGACAGATTTCCAAGAAGAACTCAATATCCAATCAACATAAGTAAGACTGATATAAAACCCCAAAGACCAAAAATTCAATGCTGAAGTAAGAACCCAAACAACCCAATCAAAACTGTCAAAACATAGAGGGCTGATATACCAAGTAGACACCCTAAGATTGAATCTTAGGGTTGTCCTATCAGTTCCTAAATGGTTGTGATAACAATGGAACAAGGAATATTCTAGTGACATCCAAGTAAAGAGGAGCATCGGCCAATAGAGAGAGGATGACAACCAAGGAAGAGAGGATGACAACCTAGGAGGGGCGGAGACAACCTAGGAGAGGCTGGCGGAAGCCTAGAAGGAGCAGTGGAGGAGGTCACGACACCTTGGCAGCAAGAGGAGAGGGTCGCACAGTTCAACACAACAAGAGGAGATAAAACATAGGGAAGTCATACCCTTGTACTAGCATAAAACAAGTACCCCAAGGGGGTCACACTTCAAACAACAAGAGTGAGTCCATCAAGGAGGTCGTACCCAAAAAGAACCAAATTGAAGTAGCCACAACAAGATTGGGCCAAGGAGAGAGCAAGAGAAAATAATGAGAAATGAGTGTAAGAATGAGTGAGGGGTATGTTCCTTTTTATAGTTTAGGAAGGGTTAGGATTAGGTTTAATTAAAAACCTAAAAATAAAATAATTAATAAAAATTAATATTTTTAATTAATAAAAATATTAATTAAGAAGTCAAATAAGTCAAAGTGACTTATAAAAGACCAACACCACAATAAGAAAGATGGAGAACGAGGTTCAAGCAAGGGGAGGCTTCAAGACAAAGTCAAATGGGTCTTCTTCAATGGCAAATTGTCCACATATGTCTCATGAAAACTTGTAAGATTTTATTATCCATGCATAAGAGGAAAAACCAATGATGTGGTCATGTTCATCTTCTAGCTACTCCTAGGTCTCATGGACCATCCCAGGAGAGAAGAGAAGATCACACATCATCACATATTGGTACACAACCAAGAACCACCTAATCCTAGACCAGGATACCCCAGAACACATATGGGGGCCCTATAACACATCTAGGGTGTTTATCCACCAAGGTACAAGACCAAGGATCAACCCAAGCATTTAAGCAAGGATTCCTTGGAAAACATCCAGAGGCCCTAGAACACATCTAGGGACTTACATCATCAACCACCAAGGAACACATCTAAGGATCAATCCAAGCACCGAGAAAGGATTTCCTGGAACACATCCAGGGGACCTAGAAAACATCTAGGGATTTACTGCTTGGTCCTTGAACAAGAAACCTGGAAATACACTGGGGGCCCTCACTAGGATATTTTTCCATGGCTCTAACTGCTTGGTCTCAAACCGAGAACCCCAAGAGTGCACCGGGGGTCCTAGATCTCAACTAGGATATTATGCCATCCTCCTAGAGAATGTCTCTTGCAACTGCACTAATTTCAACACTCCCTCTCAACAAGAGAGGCATTCTCAACAACACCAAGATTGTCTCAAAAGTACACAAACTTTGTCAATGACAGAGGCTTGGTAAAAATATCTGTGGTTTGTTCTACCATCAGAACATACTGAATACTGAGAATGCTCTTCTGCACCATGTCTCGAACATAGTGATATCTCATCTCAATGTTTTTCGATTTGTCATGAAACACCAGATTCTCAGAGAGTTTTATACGGCTCTGGTTATCACGATGAATTACAATGGGTTCCAGCTCAACACTAAAAAAATCTGAGAGTATCTTTCTGAGCCACACTGCTTCTCTACTAGCATCACTGGAAATAATGTATTATGCCTCTGTAGTGCTCTGGGCTATGGAGCCCTGTTTCCTATTGGACTAGGAGATCGAAGGTGAACCCAAACTGAAAAAATATCTAGAAGTACTCTTATATTCCACTTTACTTCCCATCCAATCTGAATCTGTAAAATCATGAAGCATTACCCCTCCACTAGAACTGTATTTGAGCCCATAGGCTATAGTTCCTCGGACATATATGAGAATATGATTAACGACAACCATATGAATATGTTTTACATGAAGTGGCTGAGGGAATTCACTGCATAACAAATGTCTGACCTGGTATGTACTAGATACATCAAGGACCCAATGATCTGACGATATACGGTGGGGTATTCTAGATCTAAACATGTAGCTTGATCATGTAACTTCTTCAGGTTGAAAATCATAGGTGTGGTCATGGAATTACAGTCCAACATGCCAAATCTATGAATCACATCAACTACATACTTTCTTTGCGAGAGAAAGATCTCACTTGGTTCCTGCCACACCTCTAATCCAATAAAGTAATGCATAAGACCCAAGTATTTCATTTCAAATTCTATTGATAACTCCCTCTTGGTCTGAGCTATTAGATGTTCCTCTCCAGTAACGAAAAAATAATCCACATATAAAACCAAGATAACAGGATGATTCTGCACAATCTTTATATAAAGATTAGGATCTTCTATACTCTTGAAGAACCCAAGACTCTGAAGAAAACTGTCAATTCTTCCATACCAAGCTCTCTGAGCTTGTTTCAATCCATACAAGGATTTCTTGAGTTTGCAGACATGGGATTCTTTCCCATGGATCACGAAACCCTCAGGTGTCTCAATATAAACTTCTTTCTCAACTTCATCATTGAGAAAGACAGTCTTAACATCCATTTGGTGAAGTTTCCAATCAAAAATTGAAACAAGAGAGATAATGATTCTGATGGAAGTATACTTGGCAACATGAGAAAAGATCTCGTCATATTCAATTCCTTCTTTCTAAGAGAATCCACGAGCCACAAATCTAGCTTTGATTTTTTCAACACTGCCATCTGCTGCATGCTTTATTTTGTAAAGCCATTTAAAGGTTACTATTGATTTTCCTTGAGGTCTTGGGACCACTTCCCATACATCATTCTTTAATATTGACTCGTACTCTTCTATCATGGCATCCTTCCATACTTTATGTTTGGTAGCCTCTTCAAAAGTGGAAGGTTTTGAGTCAATCACAAGATTCAACTGCGCTATCAGGCCTAAGTACTTATCTGGTTTCTTGCTTTCTCTAAAGGTACCTTTAGGTGTTGCATGCTTTTCTGCTTCCTTTAAAATTTCCCAAAATCAAGCTGGCTTCCTTTTAATATGAGGTTTCTCTAAGGGAAACTCAACAGAATCCCTTATGGGATTCACTGAAGGCTCTATGGCCTCCTCCCTCTACTCATCTAGAAGTGGTGAATCTGAAGGTTCTGGAGATGGAGCTTCCTACTCCTCTGTATCACATGGAAGTTCTTTGAAAAGGATGCTTCCTTATGAAAGGTCACGTTTCTACTGACCTCAATGAACTTTTGCCCTGGTACATAAATACTATATGCTTTTGAGGTCTCACTATATCCCACAAAGGTTCCTTTCTTCCTGGAGGGCTCTAACTTAGTCCTCTTTTGTTTAGGTACATGAAGGTAGACAGGACTGCCAAAGATTATCAAATGGTCAACTGAAGGCTTCTTACCGGTGGAGACTTCTTCTGGAGTTTTCTCTTCTAGGGATTTATGAGGACACATGTTCTAAATATAGATTGCAGTTCTTGAAGCTTCGGCCCAAAGAGACAATGGTAGATTATGATCATACATCATGGCTTTGGATGCTTCACAAATCATCCTGTTCTTTCTTTCTGCAACCCCATTATGCTGAGGATTATAAGAAACAATAAATTCCCTCTTAATCCTGGAAGTTCGACATAGATCATCATACTATTGGGGGTCAAATTCTTTTCCATTGTCAGTTCTGAAAACACAGATGTGTCTACCTGTCTGATTCTCAACAAAATTCTTAAAATTCTAAAATTTGCTGAAATATTCATCTTTAGTTTTCAAAAAATAACTCCAAGTTTTATGAGAAAAATCATCAATAAAAATGAAATAATAAAGACAACCATTCATAGACGGAGCAGTCATAGGTCCATAAAGATCAGAATGAACAATATCTAATATGCCATTAGTTTTTCTATTACTATGGGGGTAGGATTTCTTTGTATTTTTACCAAGAGCACATCCTCTACAAACACTATCATGCTCAAATGAAAAAATTGGCATACATGTTACCATCTTTTGCAAAGTTGGGAGAGCATTGTAGTTGAGATGTCCAAACCTTATGTGCCATAGCTCGCAAGGGTTGATCATCTCATGAGATAATACTTGAATAACTTGACCAGTGATTTTGTAAAGTCCACCCTCTTGAGTTATGATTGTCATGGTTGAGCTCAAACTCCCATTTGAGGGCCACATAAGAGCCTTCCCTTTAGAGAAAGCTATTGAGTACCCTTTGCTTTATAGAACTGCAACTGAGATAAGATTTTTCTTTAATCCATGAACATAAAGAATTTCATCGATATGAAATACATTACTTGTCTGAAGTTGAAAGAATGTTGATCCAAACCCTTTGATGTCATAGGTGCCATCATCACCTAATTATACCTTCACATTGAACTTCTTTTCCCGATAGTTTACAAGATTTTTCTTGAAGCCTGTCATGTGTTTGGAGGCCCCGATGTCCACTAACCAAGCTTCTTCTGACATGGTGCCAGTGCCAGAGAGGGTTGAGACAAGATAACATTCTCGACGTTGTTCTTGCTCTTTTGTAGAAGCCCTGGTTATTCTTCTTTGAGGCTCTTCTTCCTCAGTTGCAACTGAAGTGTGGAACCTGACTCTCTACTTATGTTGTGAAGGAGGGTTCCTGCAGTATATTGCATAATGACTTAGCCTTTTACAATTAAAGCATCTTATTTTAGATAAATGAGAGTGAAAGTGAGAGTTCTTACCCTGGGGTTTCTTACCTTTTCCTTTGTGCTAAGGAAACTTCTTCTATCTCTTGGCTTTGAATGAAAGAGCATGGTCTCTTATCATTGAGGGTTCATTCATGCTTTTAATTCTACCCTCTTCTTCCAATCAATCATGCCATAATCTTTCGAAGTTGGGTTGAACTTCTCTTCCATTGACTGAAGAGAGAAATGTCTCCCATGAGTCAGGGAGACCATCAAACGTTGTTTGTACAAGGTCATCATGATCCACTGCAATTCCAATTGCTATAAGTTGATCTCTTGTTTGAGAAATTTTGGAAAAGAAGGTAGAGATCGATTCATCCTTCCCCATGTTTAATGTACGTAGTTGTTTATTCAATATCCTCTTCTGAGTTGGAGCCTTGTTTTCATATAGATTTTCTAGGGCATCAAATCATTCCTTAGCTTTCCTTAGATGACCAATGAGGGGCATCATGTTGTCCTTAACTGAGTCAAAGATGATTCTCTTAGCTTTGGCCTACCTCTTCTTATATGTGGCCCTTCATGTATTTGAAGTGGGTTCTTTTATCACCCTGGTAACCAACTCATCCAAGTCACCTTCTTCTAGGATATTAAACACCCTAGCCTTCCAAGCATTAAAGTTGGAGGCCCCTTCAAGCCTATCTTCTGCTTTGACTGAAGATGAAGCCACACTATTTTCAAGATATGATTATGAAAAAGGCTTACTACTGATCTGCAAAACAACCCCTAAAAGGTGGATTTACGCAGGCAAAAAAATCTGCCACTATTGATCTCTTTTCACACCCTAACCTCTGAAACCATGTTAGAATTTTAGGGAAAATGAAAACAATAATATCTTTCTAAATTTGTTCACTACTGAAGATAAGGATCAACACTTAAAATATTTTTTTTTGAAGTAGATTAATCAAAGAAAATATAAATCTGAACATGATCAGGAGAACCAATCTTTAACTATGACTGATCATGAAAAGAAGAAAACATTTCTGAATATTAACTTGGACTAGATGCAGATTTAAACATTAGCAAAACAAAATTTGAACATTACCTTAGCAAAAACAAATAACAGAAGTACCTAATGTGTGCCTGTCCTCTTTTCATATGCTTAGAAAACGTTGTTAAAGGTTATCAATCAAAACCCTCAAGGGTTTGATCTCATCATGATCAAGTAGACATATTTCCAAGAAGAACTTAAGATCCAATCAACATAGGTAAGATTGATATAAAACCCCAAAGACCAAAAATTCAATGTTGAAGTAAAACTCCAAACAACCCAATCAAAACTGTCAAAACATAGAGGGCTGATATACCAAGTAGACACCCTAAGATTGAAGGGTAGGGTTGTCCTATCAGTCCCTAAATGGTTGTGATAAAAATGGCACAAGAAATATTCCAACGACAACCAAGTAAAGATGAGAAACGACTAATAGAGAGAGGACAAAAGCTAAGGAAGAGAGGATGAAATCCTAGGAGGGGTAGAGGTAGCCTAGAAGGAGCAGTGGAGGAGGTCGTGACACATTGGAAACAAGAGGAGAGGGCCACACACTTCAACACAACAGGGGGAGATAAAACATAGGGAAGTCGTACTCTTGTACCAGCATAAAAAAAGTACCCCAAGGCCATTGCACTTCAGACAACAAGAGAGAGTCCATCAAGGATGTCGTACCCAAAAAGTGTTGGATCATGTTGTCATTGATGCCAATGATTTGATTGATTGATGTCATTTATTGATTTCAAGTGATTGATTGATGTCAAAGGATTGATTGATTGATGATTGATGTAATATAATATGTATTGTCCTTGATGAGAATGCATAGATGAAGATGGATCAATGAGTTGTCGGTGATACATGATGAAGATGGATCGATAATGGTTCCATTGGTATATGATGCATTGTTGGAAAAATGTATAGATGACTCATTATTTTCTTATCTAGCAGTTGATAAGGTTATTTTACAAATGGATGAAATCCAAAATTGGTCCCCTTATGGTGTAAATCTAAGAATGTCCCTCACAGGAAGACACTTTACAAATTGAGTTATCCTAGAAGAAGAATGGTTGGAGGACCCATGCTTGTATGAGGAATAACGAGATGAAGATCAAAGGAGAAATTGTTGGTGAAACCATCCCAGATGGATAGTGCTTGTCATTGCCATTTCTAGTGGTATGTGGAATGTCCATATAACTCCTCCTGGTTTGAGAGTTATGGCCTTCACGAGATGAAGGACCCTCACATGAGGCTTGAAGCCCTAAAGTCAAAAGTCAAAGTGACCTAAAAGAAGAAATGATAAAATAGGGTGACAAAATCAAGAAGGAATATTTACTAGAAATGGTTAACCTAAAGGAAAAAAGGAAAATGGGTTAAGTGACCACAAAGTAAGGTTAATATTATTTGTATTCAAGATTGGATTATTTAAAATGAAATCAAAGGAGAGTGACAAAATCAAAATGATAAAAGTAAGGTGACAAAATCAAGAAGGAATATTTATGGAAAATGGTTAGCCCTAAGAAATACAAGGAAAATAGGTCAAAGTGACCTAGAAATGGGTAAATATTGTTTCAATAATCATATTAATGGAGAGAATTAGAGTGGACCCAACCCTAAAAATAGGAAAGTGGGTCATTACAAGAATATGTTTTTTTGAGGAAGCTACTTGGAGTATAAATAAGGGGCTAGAGACTCTCTCATTTTTAAGAATACGAGGCATATTGAATTATCTATATGTTTCCTAGGGTTTACCAATGATATCTTAGCTGAAATTCTAAGAAAAGTGAAGAAGAGAAAATAAGGCCGAGAAATGCAAGGAAGGATAAATTCTTTTGAAGGTGCTTTCTATGGGTATGTTATTTTCAAGGTCATCTCACCATTTTCCGCTATAACTTTCTATAATGATTCAGATCTAAGAATTGCCTTTATACAAGTGTGAAACAATATCCAAGTATCTTTGGTTCAAAATTCAGCTTGTGGGTCGTTGTATTTTGGGTTACATTGGAAATAGGGTTTGTGTGGATCCACAGAAACTAGTCAAAATCAGTTTTTTTTCGGGTAAAAACGTCATACCTGCTTCATAATAGATCCAAATTCAGTGAGACAAAATGTGTCAGTTGGGGTAAAAGGCTATGGTATTCTGTGTAACAGTTTCAAAATCATTTCATCAAACATTTTGCAGGGCACTCTCTAGAAGGACGCTCTCTAGAATAAGCCAGAATTGATTATGCCATTTTACTATAACTCATTTTGAGAGGTTCCAACAGTTACCAGAGGTGCATAAAACACACTGAAAGAATTTATTATTATCGGTTCATATCTTTATACATTCACGGGTTCAAAGTTATGATTACCACTTCAAGTTAGGGTTGTTCAGCTAATCCAAAACTAGGCATGTGAAGGACTAAAACCAAGTTTGAGTAGAAAATGCTAGTCTTTTGTTTTAAAAGTTAGGAAGGTTTGCAGGAATGTGATAATATACACCAGGTCTATTACAGAACATAAATCAGATTTGGATGATGAAATTATTAGAGGGATTTTTTGGGGGTACATGTTAGGAATTTTATGGACAGGGCAGGTAGTTGATGAGTTGCTATTTATACATGAAGTGTATAGTTGATGATGTTGCTTGGTACATATTGACGAGTCATGTAGTTGATGATTAGTTGACACATGATTAGTACATACTAAATTTTATGGTTGGATACACTTGTTTATGAATTACGAGGTTGATTACAACTTGGTACATGGTTGGATACACTTGTTTATAGATTACGAGGTTGATTCTGAGGTTGAGATTGCATGGTTGATGCACTTGTTTATGAGTACCGGGTTGATTACGACTTGGTACATGGTTGGATGCACTTGTTTATGGTACAGGTTGATTACTGTGGGTTGGTGCATGGTTGATGCTTGTTTATGGTCTGATTGATATCATTTGAGGATTGTTGCCTCATCGGTTGGGTGGTGAAGAATGCAAGGAGTCTTGCATAAAATTTGAGTACTCAGAGTTGTACTCATTAGGTTGTTCTTGATAAACCTAAGGTTAGTAATTTAGTAATAAAGAAATTATTTTATACATCTTGTGTTCTTTGTGTTCATTGGTGATGACTTGTTGATGATATATTGTTGATATATATTTCGTGATATGTGCTCACATCTAGCTGGTTATAAATGACAACAATGGGTAATGAATAAATGTTGAATGCTAATTATTGAGACTGGTTATAAATGACAACAATGGGTAATGAATAAATGTTGAATGCTAATTGATGAGTTTTTGTGCAAGAGGGAAGTTTTGGGAAAAAGAGCCCCACACTCATTCACCCCCCCTCTAAGTGTGGTAGGTGTGTCCAACAAAAAGAACCAAACTGAAGTAGTCGCAACAAGATCAGACCAAGGATAAAGCAAGAGAAAATAATGAGAAGCGAGTGTAATCATGAGTGAGGGGTAGGTTCCTTTTTATAGTTTAGGAAGGGTTAGGATTAGGTTTAATAAAAAACCTAAAAATAAAATTATTAATTAAGAAGTCAAATAAGTCAAAGTGACTTATAAAAGACCAACACCACAATAAGAAAGATGGATAACAAGGTTCAAACAAGGGGGGGATTCTAGACAAAGTCAAAGGGGTCTTCTTCAATGGAAAACTGTCCACATATGTCTCATGATAACTTATAAGCTTTTATCATCCCTGCATAAGAGGAAAAACCAATGATGTGGTCATGTCCATCTTCTAGCTGTTCCTAGGTCTCATGGACCATCCCGAGAGAGAAGAGGAAGATCACACATGATCACATCTCGGTACACTACCAAGAACCATTTGATCCTAGACCAAGATACCCCAAGACACATTTGGGGGCCCTAGAAGACATCTAGGGTCTTTATCCACCAAGGTACAAGACCAAGGATCAACCCAAGCGTTTAAGGAAGGATTCTATGGAACACATCAAGGGGCCCTAGAACACATCTAGGGACTTACATCATCAACCACCAAGGAACACATCCAAGGATCAATCCAAGCACTGAGCAAGGATTCCATGGAACACATCCAGGGGCCCTAGAACACATCTAGGGACTTACTACTTGGTCCTTGACAAAGAACCCATAAATACATTGGGGGCCCTCACTAGGGTCTTTTTCCATGGCTCTAACTGCTTGGTCCCAAACCAAGAACCCCAAGAGTGAACTGGAGGCCCTAGATCTCAGCTAGGGTCTTATGCCATCCTCCTGGAGAATGTCTCTTGCAGCTACACTAATTTCAACAGTATCCTTGAAATAACCAAGTCCATCGATGCACTAAGGGAGCATGCAACAGGTGAGTGTGCCACACAATATGCGTTGAAGTTTTTTAACTTCGGGTAGTCATTCTCCATAAGAAAATACAAAGAAACCATTATAGAAGACCCTGGAATGCACTAGAAATAAATAAATGACAAGAAGACCAAGTTGACCCGTTGGAACATTGTAAAGGCTACAAAAGAAATAAAATAAAGTTAAAGGACAAAAATGACAAGTCGGCCTTGCCACTAAAATAAGGTGACTTGATTAGTATAAATAAAGGCAAGTTCATTTCATTATTACACACAACACATCTCTTCTCATCTAGTGCACAATTGCAATTGCAGTTGCCAGTTGCAGTTGCAGGTGCAATTTCCAGTTCCAATTGTAGTTGCAGTTGCAGTTGCAGTTTCCAGTTGCCAGTTGTGAAAATTTTGAGGTGAGCTATATTTTCCTAGTGGTTCTCTATCCTTGAGGGATCTTCCTCATGCTAGGGCACAACTTTCTATGTGTTTGGATTCTTCATTTTTCTAGTGATGTATTTGTGAAATTGGATTAAATTTATTCTAGAGAACATTTTGTTGGGTTTTTCTCTCGAGTTCGGGTTTTCCCAGGATAAATCTTGTGTCTATTGTGCATGACTATCTCTCTATGATTATGTTATTTCCGCTGCAGTTTTATTTTAGTTGAAATTTTTAGTGTGTAATTATTCTATGATAACAGTGGCATTAAAATCTGTTTGAAATCATAAGGTAATAATTATCAGATCTAGAAATTAGAAAAATCAACAAGATGAAAGGTAACAATATGAAACTTCCAACTAAAATTGAAGTAACAAAAACAAATATGAAAAATCCTTGTAGAAATTGAAAACCTAGATTGGAAATGGAGAAATGTAGGGGGTGTTGAAGATTTTATGGAAGTTGGTTAGTGAGCCAATGAATAAATGAAAAGGATTGTTGTCATTTGAGTTCAGTTAGTGAGTCCATAGCTAGATAATCCTATGAGATAGAGAGTTAGAGTTATAAAGAGTTTTTTCAACGTCAAAGTAGAGTGTTGAGGTGCACATTGTAAATGTGTGCATGTATACATATTTCCACTATGAATTTGGTTAAGTATTCTATGATGAGTTACTAAGGAGTTAAATATGCAAATTGTATCTTTATTGAAACCAAAATTGTTGCACTTAGTTTGTAGAGTTTGAGGTTTTGGTGAATTGTGCTTATTGCACCCCATCTATGCCATTTGGTATCAAAGCAAGGTTGAGAATCTCTAAGAGAGCACACATAGAGAGGAAGGCTCAAAAAATGTGACAAAGAGGTTTCATGTGAGAAACATAATAGAAATTATGGAAAGAAGAGGTGGAAGGACAACAATGAATAGAGAACTCCAAACATTGAGGAGAAAAATTGGAAGCAATCAACAAGATAGAGATGTCGTAATGAGTAGCTCAAAACATAAAGAATAAGAAGACAAAAAAGTAAAAAATGAAGTTGATGTAATATTACTTATGAGATTCCTAAAGAACAAAAGGGATTGATAGAAAAGCACTTGTGGTATAATTTGTTCTTTTGGAAAATAAAACAAATTTAGATAGTATCTAACATGGGATCATTGTCTTGCAAATTTACTTATGACCATTGTAAAATAGGGAAATCATTAGTTGGCCCAATACTTTAGTTTTCTCCTTTATTGCAAATTGGAGCTCCTCCAAATGCTCTTCCAAGCACGTGTATATCATTATGGAGACGATAGATTTTTTTATGGAGAGGAGATATTCTTGCACCTTCTCTACAATTATCGACCATATTGAAATTGTGTGATCTATCTTTTCTCACCCTAGTTTCTCCAACTTTATTTGGTTACCCTACCTCAACCTTATAGAAACTTTTGCATGAAACATCAATTAGTTTTACCATGGACTTTTCTCATAGGTTCTTCCCAAGGAATTCAAACCCCTGATTCAAGGTATGTTGAGAGCCTCAACAAGAACCTATCAGGATCAACTAAGAGTGTGAGAAGATTATCACATCCCCCTTTGTTCTTCCTCCTCTCCTATTCTTTGAGTAACCATGTTTCAATATCGTCTTTATAATTCCCAATGACCCATTTATGTTTCCATTGTTGCATGGAATCAAAACTCATATCTCTCAGAAAAGGGATTTGAAAACATGAGAAGATAATGAAGAAAGCATGTTTTGCAGCTTCTCGTGTAGCACTAATGTCACGTGGTAATAGAAGAACATAATACACGATATTTATAGAAGGTTTAAGGCCCAATGTAGGAAATATTCATAGCATTCTCTCTCAAATATTCCACCTTGAAAGTTGGGAAATGGAAGCAAAAATGTTACTGGGAAGCCTTGGAGAAAAATGCTAGGAAATTGAAGTCGCATTGGAAGTTGTTGATGGAATTATAGCCCATCTTTCCTCCTTTGTGAATATCCATGTCAAGATGATGGTGTTTCCTCCTACACGAAGCCAACAACACACCAATTGTTATCTAGTGTAAGGATTATATAATATACTAAAGTCTTTTTAGTGACTAATACAATAATACTTAGATATTATAAAATCAAGTAGTTACATTGTACCAATAGCCCAACTACCTAGCCATTGGCATAAAAAGGGATCAACCCCATTGTATCAAATTACTTCATTGTAATAAAATAATTTGTTTTACATGAGTCTATGACGTTCATTTATATTCATGTTTGCAAGCTTTCTTATATATTTAGAAAAATAACACCAATGAGGATGCTGACTACTCTATCTCCTCAATACAAATTGAATTGGCAAAAATCACCTAGCATGGGCCTTGAACCTCCTTTCAATTGGCATTTTATATTTTTTCATTATTTATTTACTTATTTTTGGATAAATGTTAGGTAGTGCAATGACAGATTGTCAAAGAAAAAATTAGGGTTTTTCAAAATCAACAGATTTCTTCAATTAGTTAAAGTCGTCATGGAGGCTATACTTTCTCTATTCTTGATCTGTAAATGGTAGGACCATGGATTGTCCATTTCATCAACACATATCCTTTGCATAAATTTGAATTCAATGTTTGTGTAATTCAGAGTTCAGCCTTTCCATTTCTAGTTCTTTAATCGAGATGTAGATTTGTATTGTTTTTTGCAAGGCTTGGAAATTACAAGCATATTTCTTTAATTTGCTTACACAACACTCATACAACAATCATCTCTTTGCACAACTGCGATCACAAATATGATCTGAGATCATGCTTATTTATGCACAATTCATCCCCGAAATGAAAACTTACTTTATTCACAAAGAAAGCTTCTCTAACATTTTTATGACATAACACAACACTCAATAACCAATCCTCTACCCATTCATCTCCTTATGTTTAAGTAATGAGCATGTATCTATCAAAGTCACAACTATGACTTTACACATCTTGATAAATATTTGGCTACATGCAATAAACAAAATGCACATTCTACTTCTTCAAATGTTGTGGGAGAGTGTCCAAACGATCATTATAGGTGCTTAAATAAGCACACAAGCTTAAGGAAAGTATGACTACACTAAGTATAAAGGTTTGTGGCTTGAATAGGGGAAGGAGATATGATCTGAATTTATGAGCAGATCGAAATAAATAACAGACTAAATACAATAACACAAAGATACATATAACAACAACAAATATCCAGTGAACAATAACTTCTATTGAATAAATAAAATAGGTTGAAACTGTAAAACTGCATAACTAAAAACAACTTGCTCGAATGGTGGTAGCTATCTCTGAGAAGAGATGTGGCTGCTACATGCATCTGTCTGAGCAGAATAACTACAATGAGGCTCTAGAGGCCTTTTTAACATTACCCATGAATGTCAAAACCCTAGACATCCAAAAACCTAACCCTAGGAGGTGAAACACCAAACGTCATGTGGGCCCCAATGGGTAAGTTGGTACCTCAACTTCCTGGGGTTGTAACTTTTGCATACGACCTCCATTTTAGGCGTGCGATAGCCCGTTGGAAAGGTATTTTCGAGAAATACACATTATGTCATCAAACTTAAACTTGTTTGTATTTTGGTTGTGGCAAGCCAAAAAAACACTGTTTAGGGCCCCAAAACGACCCTTGAAGTACATAAAGATGTACTGACATGAAAAATTCCAAAATAAGTGAGTTGGATTAGGTGGGTGGCCACCAATCTCCACCTAGAAGTTGGGTAGGGCTTCAGACATACGCAAAAGTGTAGAACTCACAATTAAAAAGAATTACAGAGGAACGTGTTGAACTAAAAACTGTCAAGAGGAGCTAGTTGGAATAGGTGGGTGGCCACCAATATCCAGCTGGATCAGTCCTCCCCCCTTAGAAAGAAGTGATCTCCATTGCATTGAGTACCCCCATCAGGGGAATAAATTTCTGCTGAATTTCTCTCTGGGTGAGCCACTTTCCTTGGTGCATGAGTTGCCCTGCCTTGACAACCCAATAAAGTTAGATCCTCTACTGGTGAGTGCCCTTGACCTGTGTGTCCACTATCTGATCAGTGTATGTTTTTTCCATGCATTCAGGGTTGAGATCTGTTGGTGTCAATTGTTCTGCGATCTTTGAGGTGTCCAATAATGGTGGAAAATATGGCCCGAGGAGGTCCACATTGAATAGTGTATGCAAGCCAAGGAAGGAGGGAGTGTTGAGCTCAAAAGCATTGTCATCCACAACCTTGGTGATAGTGTAAGGCCCATATCAAAGTGGACGAAGCTTCTGATGGGGCCCTGTAAGGTGTTCTTTCTGCAAATGTAACCAGATCTTTTCTCCCACCTGAAACTTGTGCGATGCTTGGTGTTGATCATGGAACTTCTTGTACTTAGCATTAGATTTCTACAAAATATCATGGACATGTTGGCAGATGTGATGAATCCGCTCAATGAATTTGGTGGCTTTGTCGGCCTCAAACTAAACATGAGAATAATCTATCTGTGTGGTTGCAAGAGGTAGTGCAACATCAATGGGACCCAAGGGTTGGAATCCCATCCCCACTTGAAAGGGGCTATGGCCAATGAAGCTATGGAGATCCTTATTGTAGTGGTGTTGAACATAGGGAAGAATCTCATCCTATGTGCGAGGATGCTTAGAATTATACAGGCACAGGATGTGCACAATCCTTCGATTGTTGACATTTGTTTGGCCATCGGTTTGAGGGTGGAAGGCAGTGGATTTAGTGAGCTTGGTGTCCAACAGTGAAAAAAGACTCGACCAAAATGTGTCAAGGAACCTATTGTCCCGATCAGAGATGATGGTTTGTGGTATCCCAAAATGGACCCACACTCGTTCGAAGAAGAGCATGGCAGTATCTGCCGCTGTGATGCTTTTTTTGCAGGCTATGAGAATGACCATATTCAAAAACCGATCAACCACCACAAATACACAATCATTTCCTTGATTGGTGGATGGAAGGCCAGACATGTAATCCATCGAGATGGATTCCCAAGGCCTCTCGGAAATAGGATAAGGGGTGTACAAGACTTGCTTATTGATGGATGGCTTGGAAATGGCACAGACAATGCAAGATATGATATACTTGTTGACGTCGTGTCGAAGTTTTGGCAAATAAACATGTTTTTGTAGAACGACCACAATTTTCTCCATGCCAAAATGTCCTGCCATCCAACTGTAGTGAGCCTCCCAAATCAGCTTTGCATGCTCTCTTGCAAGAATGCAGAGATGGACCAGATGGCGTAACAGTCCACATTGAATGTAAAAATCCGTGACATTCGCACATGTACCCAAGAGATGATAGGTGGTGGCGAAGTATGGATCTTGCTAATAAAGTTGGGGCCACTCAGATGACTCATGCCCACATGAATGGAGCACAGTGGTAGGTACAACCACGGGAGGTCGAATGAGGTAGTCAATGACACGATTTTAGCTCCCTATATTATACTTGATGTTGAGATGGAACTGTTGCAGGTAGGTGGACCACTTCTGATGGTGGTCGTTCTGCAACTTCCCTTATGTTTGTATGAACTGCAAAGGCTTGTGATCAGTGTGGATGATTGTATCCTTTCCCAGAATGTAATGTTTTCATTGACAATAGGATTGTACAATGGAATACATTTCCTTGTCATAGGTGGGGTATTTCTGGACAGTATCTGAGAGTGTCTCACTATGGTATGCTACCGGATGACTCTGCTAAGTGAGAACTACATCTACAACATAGTTGGATGCATTAGTCTCAATCTCGAATGGTTGTTGTAGATCGGGTAAGGATAGTACTGGAGCTAAGAATAAGCGATGCTTTAGATCACCAATTGCTCGTTGTTGTGCCTTCCCCCACATGAACGTTTCCTTGCCACTGCCCTTGGTCAGTTGGCTGAGGACCCATGCGATATGGGAGAATCTCAACACGAACCGTCGGTAGAAGTTGGCAAGCCCCAAGAAGCTCTAAAGCTCGGTTAGTGTGGTCGGTGTTGTATCATTTTCACCACTTGAATGAGAAAAAGAGGGACACTTGCAAGTCCAGTTGGGTCAGCTGAACATGACATAAGTTAGTGTAGGAGTCAAATGACTCAATCAAATGAAATAAACAAACAAATAAGCTAATAACAACTAAAGAAACAAAACTACAATGCATAAGAAAATTAGAACCAAAATTAATCAAACAATTGACCAATATTTATGCCACCAATGGAGAGATTATATTAGTGGGAAAACACCAAGGAAAAAGGGGGACTTATGGATCCCCTCTTCCTCCAAGGGAGGGCTCTTGAGTCCCCTATGCGAGAGGTCTTCTTACAAATGACAAACTAGAAGGGAACTGGTGAAGAAATCCAAGCTTATTCCCTCAAGAGGTGAGGTGAATAGCTTAATGAGATGATGCTAGTATGCTCCAAGAAGGAAAGAGGTTCCTTGTAGGAGAATAGAGGCAACATAACAATACAATGAGATTCTTGAATTTATAGTGCACCCATGGCCTCTTTTTATAAACAATCTTTGAGGAATTATCCAATCGGTATTTAGTGTGAATAAGGGGCCCTTTAGGGAACCCTTAGGTCTTTGACCAACCCCCCACTCGGATTCAGCTCGGATTTGAGGGTCCAATTGACTTGGGAGATGAACCAGAAGTGGTTGAGGGGCCGAAAAGAACTATAAATGTGTCATTCTTAGAAGTGTGCGACTTTTATCGTACACAGTCGTGACTTGGGCGCATGTGCGCTTTTCCGACGTTTTTGACCTGTGCATGTGCGCGTGCTTCCTGTAGTTCTTCTACGCATGTTAATTTTTTAACCAGTTGTATAGTTTGTGCCTTTTGGAAATGAATTTTTGAAGATTTGTGTGAACTAATAGGTGTTTGGAGATGCTGGATTCCTGTAACCATTTGTGGATGGAATTTCAGTGATAAGAGATTCCCCCTAATGTATGAGGTTAGGAGCATACGTATAGCCGAAATAAATCAATGCCTCTTCTATTGAGAGTACCATTGTAAGAAAGAGAGTGGAGAAGAACTGCAAGAGTGATCCGTTGGAAGGAGAGGGGAAACTGTGGGACCCAAACCTTTCTCTAGGTGTGGGAAAATAAAAATTGTATACAAATGAGGCGGGCATGCCCCATGCTCGTGTCATGTAACTCAAATGTGTAAGACGATAACTGAAGTTGTATGTTGATGTAGATAACTGCAGTGCCCTCTGGGAGGTTTGATAATGGCAGATGACAATTTTGATGGTGAACATACTCTGAAAAGAGGTGATGACACTTGTAATTAGAAGTGGCGATGGCTCGTAGGCATTGATGGCCCAACAAATTTTAGAGGTCTTTGACTAGTATAAAACAACTGCAATAGTCACAAAGTAAGACCCACTGTAACATGAGATTGTGTTGAAGTTGAATGTTATGGGGGTCAACGACATCAAGGAGCAATGATGGTTCTTCCTGTGTCGTTCGAGACTCCTCATTGTAAAGGTAATGAGAGTCAAGAAAATATCGCCCTTCTGGAAATTGTGCTGACATCGACAGAAAGGGAGACGTGACTCCAAGAAGCAAAGGGCTTCATGAAATTGACTGGATGAGATCAGGAACTGAGGAGGAACATGGATGAAGTCAAGAGGAGGTGAGGATCAAAAATTCCCTTGGTTGGGGATAGATGTGAAGTATGAGTGGCAGCAACCATGAAACTGAATCTAGTGTCAAGGGGATGACTAGACCTGGGTTAAATTGTGCCAGAGGCTTGACAAAGTGGAAACACTCAGAGATCGAAGGTACATGGACTGTGGGTTGCTCGGGGTTTATGGACAATGTCAACAAGAGTAGAAGGTAATGAATTCCCCAACCAAGGGTGACAGGGGTTGCTTTGTCAAAAAAGATGGTCGCTAAAGGCGACAACAAAAAGCTATGTAAATGATGGAAAGAAAGGCTTTGTACAATCACCAAATGAATAAAGAATAATTTGGGATAAGTGTGTAGATACAGAAATGGGTGCCCTAGTGTAAGATGGCTTGGCCTATGAGGGTGCAAGTTGTGTGGAGAACTGGTGGATGGTGGGGGCCCCATAGGTGGGTTTCTGTATGAGGTAAATGAACAGAGGGTAATCTGCAGATGGGCAAACTGATTGTGGATGAAATGGAGGGTTAATGATACTGCGGAGGTGCAGTCAAATGAGAATAGTGAGGAGATATCCTGGGAGTCCATTGGGAAAGATAGAAAAATGAGGAGAAGCAATATGTGGCTGATTTTTGAACATGCGTAAGACCTTCGGGACTCCCATCCCAAGGGGGTGAAATCAACATGAGTGTTAAAGTGCCAAAAGGGGACTATGAATGGGACAACTCATGTAGGGGAGAGTGCTACTGGATGATAGTACTTAAAATGAAGCGGAGGTGATAGTACTGCAGAGCCGGATGGAGGGATCCTATAGGCAAATGTTGGAGGGTGTGACTGGGAGATGCAATTGATATTCAGAGGGAATGAGTACATGCCAGTGTTGATCATATACCTGCAGGGGCTGTGCTGGGATGTGATGACCAAGTACTTTCACAAATGAAAAACAAATACCCGACGTGAACAATATCTGAAGATAAAGAACATATAATAGTTATTCGATAATTTTGAACACGATCATGTGTACCTGGGCATGATGTGTACCCCTGGGGCCGAGGATGGATGGTGACCCAGGGAATGTGACTGTGTAGGTGGAGGGATCCTGATCCCATGGTTGAAGACGGATCGGAAAACGGATGCTCGAAGCTCCTTTCATTGAGCATGGAAGTTTGGAAAAAAAGACTATATATAGTTGTAGGGCCCACATTGCCACCTCATTTGTACCTGCTGCCATAGTGAGTTGACAAGAGGTTTTTAGAGGAGAATTGGAGATTACAAGAGTTCAAACCAGCCGATCCAGGATTTGTGAGAGCCAGGTTAGTGGTCTCATCCTCCTGCATAGTAGTTAGAGTTTCTTTTCTGGGAAGGGTCGTACGGATGGTCATACGGTGAGATTTTGTGAGTGTGGGCCCTCCAGTGTGCGGAAGATTAAAGGATACTTGTGTTGGGGTGCGTGGGTGATCAAAGGATACTCGCGTTGGGGTGTGCGGTTGTAGAGAGGAAAGTCGCGCATGGGTGCACGTGAGTGAGTAAAACAGGTGTGCATTGGATGCGCGCCTGTTCGAAGTACAACAATGCACTGTGCACAGTTGTTGCTCTGACAGTTGCACACTAGTGTGCAGCTGTGTAACAAACAGGTGCGCATGAGTGCGCGCCCGTGGGTGTGACAGATGCACATATGTTTCTTTGACAATTGCGTATTGATGAGCAGCTGTGCAAAGAACAGGCGCACATATGTGCGCGCCCGTGGGGGTGACATCCACGCACATGAGGCATAGATGGGTTTTTTTTTAAAAACTCGTCTTTTTGGAATTTTTCATTCTATGAATTGTGATGGCTGATCAAATGTTGTTTGTGTGAATGCAGGTGATTAGTTCAGGATGTCATTCCACTGGAGGGAGAGGGACTGGGCGCACCTCAGGGAGGCGGTGAGGGATGATGAGTCCAGTGTTCGGGGACCTTTGGAAACGTGTGGGTTGATAAAGTTATTCAACTTCTCACTGCTACGGGCACATGAGTACCTATTGCATTTTTTGATTTCCATGTGGTGCACTGAGCTGTAGTGCTTCATTGTGCGAGGCGAGCAGCTGACATTCTCTGCGATGGAGGATGTTTATTTCTTGATCAGGCTCCCTTTTCGGGGGAGGGCCCTACCTGTTGATCCCCTGTTGCCAGGGGAGGCATACTTGGCAGACTTGACGCGGACATACTGTTCGGGGGAGGAATTTATGTCAGGCTCGGTCGTACGGATTGGGGAGATGGATGCACTGGTGCATCGTTGCATCGCCATGATGATCGTGAGGATCTACGGATCCTTAGCTACTCAGCGGATCAGTGGTGGTCAGCTGAGGATTATGAAAATGGAATTGGGTGGAGAGCATTTTTCTTGGGGCTTGATGCTGCACACCAAGATGATGGGGCAGCTCAACCGGTGTTGGGCCACCGACTCGGGTGATTTTTCCTTTGGGTCGATCTTGGTGGTGTGGTTCTTGGAGAGGGTGCCCATGTTGCACCCTAGACTATTGTTGGAGGTGGATAATGCACAGGAGCTACGACTAATGTGGTGGGAATCGATTTTGGTACGACATGGGGGTGGGGAGGGTGGCCATTATTTTACGACCAATATGGATCGTGTGTGGCGCCAGATGCCATAGATCATACTATAGTTCCCATATGGTGGGATGGACTTCCGGAAGGACCCAGATATGGTTTTACCTCCTGGAGAGGTTTGGGACTATAGAGGTATGTTAGTGATTTATGTTTTATGATTTTGATAGTATAGCATATGTTTTATGTATGGATGGATGTTGATGCTATCGTTTGTTTTTTGTGTGTGAAGATGTCGGGCCGCGAGGCTAAGAGGTAGATATGATTAGAGCGTCGACTCGTCAGGGGCTGGTGAGACCGTCGTGGGGAAAACCATGGGCGGGAGAGAGGCGTTGGAGGGACGAGGCTGGTGCGAGGCCAACCAATGATGCGAGAGCTGGTAGGAGACGTAGATTCAATGACCCTGGTGTAGGGCCGTCAAATGTGCCTCAAGGAGAGGTCGACGGGGTGCTTGAGGATTTCTGTCACTGGTTGGAGGTGGTGCTACAGGGAGTGCCCGAGGGCATGTGGACTCAGGTCTAGGACAAGGGAGTCTTGGAGCAGTGTGTGGGCCTTCCGACAGAGTTGCGGACCCTGATACGCAAAGAGACTATAGCAGGGGAAGCTATGACTGGGCGACTGTCGCCTGGTCCTAGAGAACCACTAGCTAGTGGGGCACGTCCTCTAGATAGAGGACCTGGTGGTGGAGCTCTAGAGGCACCATGAGTGATCTTTTTGTATATTTTTTGTATTTATAATCCTGGGAGCCCATTTTGTATAGGGTAGTGTGACATCTATTTTGTACCTATAGGGATGAGGGGGTTCACCTGCCTATGGGCGATGTACATTTTGTACCATTTTTTGTAAACATTGATGATACAATGATCGTTATATATATATGTATATATATGTTTATGATCTCTGTGATGTTCACATGTGATGATGTTTTGTGATGCTTTTTATGATGTCTTAACCTATATGCTGTGACAAACTTTTAATGATTTATGTATGTGTAATGGTGTCTTGATGTGATAAATGTCAATCTAACATTAGGTTAGCCATATTCTCTTCTATTTGATTAAATTGTCATGGAATATGTATAAATGTAATTGAATCAAAATGTCGAGATAAGAGTCTAACTTACAGGTATTTGTGGAAGAGGCAAGGATCGCGGACACGGTACACATTGTTGAGTTGTAGGACGATAAGCTGGGAATCTAATAAGACAATAAGGTGGCCAATATGGCAATGACTGGCTTCGGCAAGGAGGCCAATGACATTTGTGTATTATGTTTGGCTATTGGTTGTTGAGCCCAGACATATGCCGCTGGAGTGGAGCATTTCATGTGAGGGGGTATAGAGGGCCTAAGAGGCCGAAGCGATATTTTGTGTCCATCAGCTATCTCCATCAACGTAATCGATGTGGTAGGCCAATGGAGGAAACATATGTCAATAGCACAAATGGTAGATCGAACATAAGGCAAAGAAGAATAAAAAATCTACAAATGTGTACCAAAAAAGAAAAATCTTAGTGTAGAAGGACTACGCTGAAGCGTAAAATTTCATTAAGTACAACCCGTTGACGGGTTCTTTGAGAGGGTAGCCTTCTGGAGAGGCCAGGATGTATGTGCCTTTAGTGAGGCAGTGTTGGACGATGTAGGGTCCATGCCTTAATGACTCAAATTTTCCATGACCAAGGGTATCGTGAGAGATATCATAGGCATGGACGAGGTCTCCTTCGTTAAATGAGCGAAAGTTGACATGGCGGTCAAAGGTGGTCTTCGACTGTTTTTTAGCTGCCTCATTTTTCTGTAATGAAGACCGACGGTCTTCATCCATCGACTCTAAGTTCAGCAAGTGCTGCTCCATTGGAGCAGTGTAAGGTAATAGCTCAATAGCGGTGCACAATGTGGGAATTTCGCACTCGATGGGTAGAGTGGCTTCGACCCCATGGACAAGATGAAATGGTGTAAATCCAGTGGCAGTTTTAACTACCGTGCAATAAGCCCATAATGATGAAAACAACATATGATACCAATTGGTCTTATGTTTGTTAATAGTGCACTGCAACATGGTTTTGAGGACCTTGTCGACTGCCACTACCTGTTCGTTGGACTGAGGGTAGTATGGGGAGGCAAACTCGTGGGAGAAGCCTATCTTTGAGGAAAGTTCGACGAAGATCTCATTCTCAAAGTGTTTGCCATGATCGAAGATTAGTTGTAGTGGTACTTCAAAGCGATAAATGACGTGATAAAAGAAAAAACGTGTTGCAGTGTCATTGGTGTTGTTGAAGGTAGGCATGGCTTCGGCCCATTTGGTAAAGTAATC
>SNQJ01S0011384.1:1872-33434 GCA_010110895.2 Picea sitchensis
AAAATGAAAATGTCTCCTTGGTATATATAGGAGACTAGGAGGTATAATTACAACTAATGGCCTAAAGCCGGCATAAATAAAATAACATTACTAATATAATATTCCCCAATTAAGGGGTAATGAGCCAATATTAGGGCTTAACATAAATTATTTCTAAATCCTCTCACACCAAGCCTTTTAAATTTACCTTTTGTAAAAAGTGGTATTTAAAAGTTGATATTGATTCATTCCAAAAATACCAAAGGATTCAAACATTTTCCACTACTTACTCAATAATGAAATCACATGCACATGTAGTGAGGTGGTTCTCTACTCTCCAAACTGAAATTAAATCTCCAAATTGAAAGTAGCTTCTCCCATTATTGGCCAGATCGAAACCACATGATCTTTATTCATGCAAAAAATCCTTATCGACTTCATTGTGGGTTTAACTCTCCACAACATAACCAGCATAATATCAAAAATAAATCACACATAATTTTTTAAAATTCAAAAATAAAAAATCCTTATCGACTTCATTGTGGGTTTAACTCTCCACAACATAACCAGCATAATATCAAAAATAAATCACACATAATTTTTTAAAATTCAAAAATAAAACTTCACTCCTCTTTAATTAAAAGAATGAAGAAAGGAAAATCTCTTGTGCTCTTTAAAATGTTCAATGGTGCAGTGGATATCCAATGGGGGCATCTCACCATCGTTCCCCTCTTACCATCGTGCCTCTAAAAAAAAACTGATTTTCCCTAAATCCTATCCGAGAAGAAACCCCAGAGCAACGCATACATTCCAACTCTGAGGTCACGAGTTCGAAAATTGACAGTCATTCAAGCTGCGCAATGTGTAGGCATCTTCTTGCTCTGGTTCCAAAAACCAACAAACAATTCACTTCCTTCATGTGTCATTGCTCTTTTCAGATGAAAATGTTACTTTCCTTTGGACAAAGATAATTTATGTCCACCATTCTCATGCGGATTGAATAACATTTGACGCGACGTACTGAGATCTTCTGGTGAGCATGGAAACCAAAAGCGAACCCAAATCCATATCTTTCTTCCAATATCTAAACCAATTAAGAGCTTTAAAATAAAAACTAGACTTTTCAAATCATGCACCAAGCTAGATCAGACATCCACTTGAAAAATCCATCTTATGCACTATCGTGCCATTCTCGGCTCCTCCCAGTCACTAAAACCATCGGTTCATCAACCATGATGCACACACAACGTGGTTCTTTTCCTTGGATACAAGAGGCAATCTTCTGGTAAGGTCGTGTGTCAGTGTATTGAAGGGAAACAAAAATTGGTAAAGAAACTCTTCCTTTCACACGCTCCAAGATGCAACGTTCAATGAGCTGTTGGATTAATATTGTTTGTGGCTCCACTTCCATGAAGTTCCTTTCTACACAGAATTTGGATTCCAAACTAAACCCTCGGCGAGTAGTGGGACAACTAATCCCTTCAATAGTTCTTTTTCATGAAATCTACAAACTATTCCCTCGATGACTCTCTTTCTCCAACATGCTTTTATGGGATGAACTCCTTAAACTCCTAGAAATCTCCCACAAGCTCATAGGCATCATAAACCTTGCTCTGATACCATTGTTAGATTCATAATGAAGAAAAGAGCAGAAATATAATGAAAATAATAGAAGAAATCAAGAAACCATGATAAATAGAGATAACTAAACAATGGCAGAAAAGGCATACTCTATTCATCAATGCTTATGTAAATAATCATATACACAGATGTACATATATAATACAAAAGACCATAATTGTCATGTAACTGTATAACAGTTAGGTTAACTTAACTAACCAACTAACTTATGATTAGTGTTTTAAAAAATTCGGCTCAAGCATTGAGAATATCGGTTGAGGCAATGAAGATGACTGAGGGGAAAAGAGATCAAGTCTATGAAGCGAAAAAAACACCCAACGGTCTGAAATGAATGGCTTACCTACTAAATTCCATGAGTTGGAATTAGAAACGTGGATGAAAAATGCAATGACTCTTTTATCACAACCCTCAATCTCCCTCACTCAGACAATCGACGGTCTAAATTATTTTTCTATTGGGATTCAATGTTTTAGTGAATTGGATTGACCTGGTCTTGGTCCTAGAGCCATCATGGTTGAAAATAATTACCAACTACCATTATTCACAACTAAAAACAAACATCCCTTAAACTCCAATGGAAAACAATGGTTGTGGATTCCATTAAAAAGTGCGTTTAAAAAAAATATGAAGAGGCAATAACAAATTAAATTCACCACGCATAAATAAAATCAAACTCATAATTGAAAAAAGGATTTTACCCTAGAAATCCATATGGGAAAACCAGATTCTAATGGGGCTCAATATTTTACTCAGCTATCTCTAGTTACAATGTTATTCCTCTTGCTTTCCTTGGCTCAAAAAGACCTTTTGAAAATGAGAGCGAATAAGGAAATAGGGAGAGCTAGGGGTAAGGGAAGACAAACAACCATGAATCTCCAATTCCCATTCCTCTGCTTTCTCCTCTATTATTTTTTTCAATTTTATTAAATTATCAATTCATTCTTTCCCTTACATTTTTTTTTTGTCTTATTTGAATTTACAATTGGTTATCTGTTACATAGTTTGAATAACCTTCATAAATTATCACATTGTCTTGCGAGTACTGAGTCTCACCCATTCATTTGAATCGCATAAATTTCGGATCACGGGCTTGTTCGATGTAAGGACAATACAATTGGAGGAAGAAGAAATGTCAGATCTCAGATATGATATACATATGTAGACCTAAGGGAATAAACAGAGAAATAAAGTTGCAAAGAGACGTTTTTGTAGTAGAATGAAAAATTCCAAGGGAATAAATGAGGTACAAGCATTTTTACCATAGATTGGTTCATGCCCTAAAAACTATAGGCACTCAGATGCCACTGTTTGGATGCACAAGATTGTAGATTAAGGTAGAATATCTTTCATTACTATGATACACTTATAAGATGAATTTTGGATTCATCTTCCAAGAGGGATGCACAAAATTGTAGATCAACATAGAATATCTTTCATTACTATGTGTAGTGTACCTCAAATTCACCATATGTAATGTACCTCAAATTCACCACAAAAAAAATAAAATCTATGACATAATTCAATTTTGTTTAAGCTTAGAATTTAAGAGAAGGTAAGATTCATTTCTGTCCATAATGACATTATTACATCAGTCTAGTTTACTTCGAACAGAAAAGATTTTGTGGATAAATTCTTTCCATAATTCTATCACTTCCCTTAACTCTCAAACTTCTCCAACATACTTATATGCATATAGGCAATATATAAACTTAGGTCGAAGGAACCTTTGAGGTTCAGAGAGATAAAGCTCAGGAGGAATAACACTTTGGAAAGTGTTATCGAGATCCAATAACTCGTTCCCTGGAAGAAGCGAAGACCGAGTCTTCGAAGAATTAGAAAATCGTCTAAGCTCGAAGCGAGTAAAAGCTTAGGAGGAAGAATGTCGTCGAGCGTTGGATCGTGATGGAAAATCCATCGGACCATCCAATTTGAGGTAGGAGTGCAGGCTTTAACACTTCATAGATCCAGGAGGGGAGATCTCGAAGATATGAATGGATGGTGGAGAGTCCTCAAGGAGAAATGTCGAAACCCCGCAAGTCGTTGTATAAGGTGGAGCTGCGAGGAGGTTAGCGGTGAGGGCTTCTTGACGTCCAAATCTCAGGAGGAATGGTGACCGTCGATCACAGGAAGATCTGGACCGTTGGTCCATTTCACAATTTTGGGTATCGCAAGTTGGAAGGACAAATATCCTTGTCTCTCAAAACCCTGAATCCCGAAATCGTGATTCGACCTGAACTATCGATCACAGGAAGATCTAGACCGTTAGTCCATTTCATGATTTCGGGTATCGCAAGTTGGAAAGACAGAGGTCCTTGTCTCCCAAAACCCCGAATCGTGAAATCACGAAATAGCGAGGCCAGACATGGACCGTAGATCCTAGGGTTATTCTGAGCCATTGATCGAATGCCAAGACATTTTAACATTTTGGCAACCGAGGATTCCAAGGAGCACAAACATCCCTTGAACTCTAATTTCACGAAATGCGAAAACCTGGAAGAATAGGCACTAGGACCTTTCGGCATTTCAACAACTGAGGTTTCGAAGGACAAAGGAATGGGAGGCTTGACTTTTGATGTCCCAGTCCATGATATTTCAAAATTTCGACAACTGGGGATTCGAAGGACAAAGGGACGGGACACATGACTTGTGAAGTCTCGGTCCACGATATTTCGTCATTTTGGCAACCGGGGATTCGAAGGAAAAAGGGACGGGACGCTTGACTTATGAAGTCTCGGTCCACAATAAGCACCCTTTTGTCTTAGTGCAAGGTCACGACTCTTGGTCGTGTGTTGTGGGAGCTCATGCTTGGTGCTTGGAAAATCCAACTGAGCATTTGTGGGGGACCTGTGTGTTCGTTCGAAGGGTTCCAGTTTGGAACAAGAAGAGCCATTTCGGCTCCGGAACCAAAAGATCCTGACCGGGAGGTCGCACAACCCTTAAGAGGGATAGGGGGTCTACATCATTATTACTTTGTATAGCTTATTACAAAATTATACGAATACTCAGTCATTGTCATTCCTGTTTATACATCGACATTTCTTTGATCATTATCATCATCTAAGGGAACCTATATAGAGAAATACAAAAAAAGGGAGTCTGATATTTTCAAAGTACTTAGTTCTGTACATTTAAATATGCTTTTAATTGCAAGGTTGGATCTTCATGACTGCTAGAACAATAGTTATTTTGAATGTCTGCTATGTGCGTGTATAAAGGCATATATTATCATTCTTACTGTAGGGAATTCGCTTTAACTCTCCATTAACATCTGTACTTATTTCCACCTATAGGTATGTACATACCTATAGATTTCTCTCTCTATATATGTAACGATTCACTGTCATAGATATAGTTTCATATTGATTATAGTTTAATAATTGGAAAACTCAGTTACATGCTACTGTTGGATTACTGAGAGGGGGGGTGAATCAGTAATAGAGCAATTTAACCATATAATCCAAGTGCTATATCAATGAAGCATTATTATCCAATAACTGCAGAGTAAATAAGCAATGAACAAATGAACAATCATACACATACCTTACATACCCGCGATTACCAATGTTTCGCATTGAAGCAAATCGGGAGAAAACCACGGAATGCTTTTTCTTATATGTCTTGAAGAATTACATTCATTGGAAGCACCAACTTCGTTTTTTTTTTTTTTTTCTTATATGTCTTGAAGGAGGCTCCAACCCCTGAATTTCTCGGAATACAACTGAGGGAAGCTCCAAATCTGAATTATCTGCTTCTACAACCCCTATGTTTGCTCGGCTACAATAACCCGGGAAGGTGCTTCCTAATATTCCTTGCCACAATCACCGCCACTACGAAGTAAGTAGAATGATGGAACATCTTCCTTGAGAGATGCTCTCGATTTTGTAAACCTGTACCAATAAATGCGAACCATGCATCAACCATGCGTCAGCTGTAATCAGCATACGCAGCGGTGTAACCATGCACCAACATGTCAACATGTACCATAAACAAGTGCATCAACCATGCACCAACACAATCAACTTGTACCATAAACAGAACATCAACCATGCACCAACTTTTGCCAATCAGCACGTACCATAAACAAGTGCATCAACCATGTACCAGAACATGTACCAATCTATTGTCAATTACTCATAAACTATGACTCGTCAATATGTACCAACGTATCAGCTATACGCTATGTAGTGGCAACTCATCAACCTCTGTCTCAATAATAACACTCCTTGTACCTCAACAAAAAGCCTCATCAATTTCATCATCCAAATATGGTTGTACCTCTGTAATATACAATTGTATATCATCACATTCCTGCAAACCTTCCTTAACAAAAAGACTATCATTTTCATCAAACTTGTTTTTAGTCTCACATGCGTTAGTTTGGATTAATTGACAACCGCGGCAGAAGTGGTACTTTGAACCCGTAATATATAAAGATCTGAAACTGATACATAATGTTCTTCAATTGTGTTTTATACAATTCCTCAAGTGGCACTGTTGGAACCTTGAGGAAAAGGAGTTATAGAAAATGGCATACCTTGCTGGATTATGGCTTATTCTAGAAGGCGACCTTGTAGAGAGTGAAATCGCGCAAATATTTGATGAAATGATCTGAAAACTGTTACACAAAATACACATCCTTTACACTAACCAACACATTTTTATCACTAAATTTGGATCTGTTATGAAGAAGTTATGACGTTTTTACTTGAAACACACGATTTTGACTAGTTTAGGGACTGGCCACAAACCTATTTTCCAGAGTGTAATTCCAAAATACAACGACCCACAAGCTAATTTTTGAACCACAGATACTTGCATATGTTTTCTCACTTTCATAGAAATTTCAGGATCCTGAATCATTATAGAAAAAAGTTATAGAAAATGGTGAGATGATACGAAAAAACTTATGCAGCAAGCGCCTTCAAAATAATTTATCCTTCCTTGCATTTCGGTCTTCTTTTCTTCACTTTCCTCATAATTTCTGCTAAGATATCATTTTTAAACAACAGACACATATATGTTCAATATTCTCAAATTAATGTTTCAAAATGAGAGCCTTGCCTCTTATTTATACTTTCGAAGTAGCTTCCTTGGCATATTCTGGTCCTTGGCCCCACTTTCCTTATTTTAGGTTGGGTCCACTTATAATTTCTCCATTAAATTATTGTGAAATAATTTATTTTGTATTCACTTTGGAATTATAATACGCTCATCCCACTTCACTTTATTGTTTACCTTTTTAAAATCTCTTAAACCACTTTGATTACTTTGACCTTTTGGGGCTTCTAGATGACATATGAGGGTCCTCCAACTTAGTAAAAGGCCATAACTCTCCGACCGTGAGGAGTTGTGACGTTCTATACCACTAGAAATGGAATGACATGTACTATCCATATATAATAGTATTAGGAATATATCATAACTCTTCCGTTACCCATCAAGCAATCTTGGGTCCATTAGCCAAACTTGCGGTCTCCAACTTCTCATAGCCATAACTCTCTAACCATGAGGAATTATGCTTGACGTTCCACATACCACGGAAATGAAATTACAAGAACTATCCATATAGGATATTTTCCTAACAAATTAACTTTCCTTCATCTCATTCCATAATTAAGCATGGGTTCCTCTTACTCCTACATTAGCTGCAAAAGTGAGAACTTCACCATAAAGGGGACACTTTGGAGTTCATCCATGTTACTTCTTATCAACCATGACAAAAATAATGAGTCATATTTACATCAAACACTATTGGGTCCATTACCCAAAACTTTTTGTTATGGGTCTTTCTTCAAGAGTTGACATCAATGACAACCAACCAGCAATCAACGATATGGTCCTGCATCTTTACCTACATAAATATAAACATGCAACTATATCTACCTAACTTGGGACTCATTCTTACACACCAATAGCTTACAAATCAAGCATAGTTAACTCGGATCATTTTGTTCTCTCAAAGCATAGTTAACTCGAAGGATCCCATTTTGTTCTCTACGGTTTATGCCATTAAACAATAGTCCAATTATGAAATTTCGAATACTTAAAGGTGTATGACCTCATGGCAAGCAGAACTCTTAGAAAAAATAGCGCTAAAATATTCTTAATTAGTTTAATACTTTCATATACAATAATTTATGTACTCGTCATGCCCTATACACAATGACTTGTAATATGATCTGTTATTTCTATTCTACCTCTATCCCGGATGAAGATCCTCCATCGTTTCTACCAATCCATTCATTATAGTATTAGAGTTGTTCCTATAACAAATAATTCCTACTATGTTTCTACATTTTTTCCTATTACATAAAAGGATTATGACACGATAGATTTCTCCCATGGAAGTACCTCAATACAGAATTAACATATACATATCACCAGTATAAATGATTATTTAAAATAGATAAGGAGTAGATCAACATATATGAACCACTTTGCGGGAAGGCAAAGGGAACAACCACGTTCCTCACAACCGTAGAATAGAAAGCCAAAATTTATTGCCTGATTCACCCCCTAGCTTGACCAGGAATCCATGAGGGCGAATTTGGAAGACTCCTCAACAACAATGTCCACAATTCCAACATTTATCCTCTTGCCTCACACTTACTCAACAGTGCTCATAACAGCAAGGAAAATCCATAGTCTTTTTTCTTCGCATACTTGGTAGCTTCCTGCCTCCTCACATATGTTATTTATCAATTTTTCCCAGGTATTTTTCCCTCCCTTGGGAAATTTTGCAGCTTTCTAAATCCCTGATTTTCAGGGGCTACCAATGGCCAAATAACTGATTTTCCACTTGTAACAATCATCCTAGGGGTAGTTCATACATGTTCCCCACTCATGGAGTCACGGTGAGCTAAATTCAACATGGTTGTTCCGTTTGTCCTCCTGCAATCAATATAAAATATTTTGTTTTCATACAAGTGTCATAATCAAATAGTTATTTGGGTCAGATCAGGTCTCTTCCCAACAGTCATGTTAATTAATTACAATTATTAAATTCAGAATTCGAAATTTCCATAAATGGAAAAAAATTTCCAAATTCGAATTTACTAAAAACAGAATAAATTTCCAATAAATTTAAATTTCAAAAATATTTTATTTTTTGGGATATCACATCCTTTCCCCCTTCAGTAAAACACCATCCTCAATGTTCGTTCTTTTCTTGGAACAGGGTTGGATGAGATTTCCGCAAATCTCCCTCCAACTCCCAAGTGGCCTCCTCAGGACTAAAGTGTTTCCATTGCACCTTTACTTGAGCGACGACTCTATTCCGAAGTGTTATTTCTCTCTGATCCAAAATGCACAGGGGTTCCACCTGCACCAAGTTCCAATCAGTCATATGAGTAGGGTCATGAATATACTTTTTCAACAAAGAAACATTAAATACATTATGAATTCTTAGATTAGTTGGAAGTGCAATTTAATATGCTACAGGTCCAATTTGAGCTAGTATCTCGAAGGGACCACAAAACCTGGGTGCCATCTTGGCACAGTTCCCTAACTTCAGTGAGATTTTTCGAGCTTTGACCTTCAAGTAAACATGGTCTCCCACTTGAAATTCCAAGTGTTTCCTTTTCTGATCTGCATAACTCTTTTGTCTATCCTGTTCTTCTTTCAAGTTTTGTTGTACCTTTCTTACCATGTTCTCTATTTCTTGGAGCATCTCTGGTCCGACAATGAGTCTGTCAGCCGGGTTATCCCAGCTAATTGGAGTTGTACACTTTTTTCCATATAGTATTTCCAAAGGTCTCAACTTAGCCGAAGTTTTTTACTCATTGTTATATGCAAATTCTACCAAGTGCAGGTAGTCTTCCCACTTGCTCGGTTTTGTTCTTACGTACATGCAAAGAAGATCCTCTATGATCTGGTTTTTCCTTTCAGCCTGTCCATCCATTTGTGGATGATAGCTCGTACTGAAGTTCAAGTTATTGTTTAGTCTTGCAAACGATTCCTTCCAAAAAGTGGATGTAAATTTTACGTCTCTATCTGAAACCACCATTTTAGGAATACCACGCAGTCTAAAAATTTCTTTCATGAATATTTCAGTAATGTTTATAGCTTTAAAAGTCGACTTTATATGAATAAAGTGTGCAGACTTACTGAGTTTATCGATTACAACCATGATATAATCATTATGTTTCTAAGTTTTAGGCAAACCTGTTATAAAGTCTAGTGATATAGTCTCCCATTTCCATTCTGGTACTGATAATGGCTGTAATAGGTCGTCTGGGTGCTAGTGCTCGGCCTTAACCTGCTGACAATTTTGGCACCTAGCCAAGTACTTTGTTGTTTCACCCTTCATATTAGGCCAGTAAAATAGTTTTCTGAGTGCTGTTATTTTTTTTTGGTAACCTGGATGGCCAGAATACAGTTTCTTATGCACTTCATCTAAAACAATTAATTTTAACTCTGCTAAATCTCGTATGTAAAGTTTGTTTTTAAATCGTAATAGTCCCTTCTTGTCAATACTTAGATCTAGTTTATCTGAGTTTGCGATATTGTTTGAAATTATGTCATCACCTTAGTGTAATTTCCATCATTAATACTTGTTTTCCTTATTCTTTGTTCCAGATCGCTTTCTGCTCTGCTAATATTTCTCTCAAATAACCCATGGACTCTTTTGCTTAAAGCGTTTGCTACTTTATTTTCCTTACCCTTGATATGTCTAACCTCGAAGTCGAATTCTCTTAGGAAGGCTAACTACCTTGCTTGTCTTGCATTAAGGTCTAGTTGGTTAAACATATATTTCACCTTGCTATTATCCGTCAATAGTAGGAATTTTCTGCCCATTATATAGTGTCACCACATTTTTAAGGCATGTATTACTGCTGCTAATTCTAAGTCATGAATGACATAATTTCGCTCGTGTTCTTTTAATTTACGGGACTCGTATCAAATCACGTGCCCTTCCTGAGTTATAACACCACCTAGTCCCTCTTTACTTGCATCAACACCTACTGTGAAGTCTTTATCTGGGTCTGCTACCTTCAAAATGGGCGCCGATGTCAATAATTCGTTCATCTTGTTAAAACTGTCTTGACACTTTTGTGACCAGTTAAACTTGGTCCCTTTCTTTTGTAATGACGTGATAGGGTAGGCTATCTTGGAAAACCATTCTATAAAACTACGGTAATATTTGACAATTCCCATGAATTACCAGATATCTACCACATCCTTAGGTACTGGCCATTCCATAATGGCTTTTATCTTTTCTGGGTCTACGACAATACCTTCCAAGGAAATGACATGTCCTAAATATTGTATTTCTTTTTGATAAAAGTCACATTTGTCGAATTTTGTGTATAGTTTGTGTTTCCTTAATGTTTGCAGAGCTATTCTTAAGTATTCATCATTTTCCTCCTCCGTTTTAGAATAGACCAGAATATCATCGATAAATACTACTAGAAACTTGTTTAAGTACTGACTGAAAATGTTGTTCATCAAGCACATAAATGTGGCCGGTGCATTAGTGAGTCTGAAAGGTATGACTACAAACTCGTAGTGTCTGTATATTGTTCGAAAAGCTGTTTTGTTTATGTCCTTGTCCTTTATCCTAACTTGATGATAACCATATCGTAAATCCAATTTTGAAAAGATCTTGGCCCCACCAACTTGATCGAACAGATCATTTATCCTTGGTAAGGAGTATTTGTTCTTAATGGTCATTTTGTTCAGTTGTCTATAATCAATACATAGTCTTATAGTACCGTCTTTTTTTTTCACAAAGAGGACGGGTGCTCCCCATGGAGAGACACTCGGTTTGATATACTCTTTGTCCAATAATTCCTGTAATTGTATTTTTAATTATGTCAGTTCTGGTAGACTCATTCGATAGGGTTCTTTTGAGATAGGGGCTAATCCGGGTAGTAAGTCTATGGAGAAATCTATTTCCCTTCTAGGAGGTAATTCTGGTATCTCATCCACAAACATGTCTTTGAATTCATGTAGGACAACAAAATCTTCTAACTTGGGCTTATCTTGTTTTTCTAATAGATTCGTCACTTGGATGGCATAAACTTGAAACCCCTTTCTAATACATTTCTTGAGTTGCATCGATGAAACGTGTCTAACTGATATAGGTTTTGGTATGCCTTGGGTTGTTCTAACAGTGCCAAAATTATCTTTATAGCTAAGTATATTTGTATAACAGTCTAGTACTTCTTTATGTTGTTCCAACCAATCCATCCCAAAAATCATATCATAAGATCCTAGTGGTAGGATGTTCAGATTGGTCCTTAACTTTTGATCATCTAGGCTGAACTCAAGATAAAAAATAAAGTCAACTAATTTCCTTTTAGTATCTATTGCTAGTTGTACAAGCCATGATTTTGTGTGCTTCAATTTCTTAAGTTTATTCCACTCTACTACATCGGGAGTAATATAACTTAATGTAGCTCCAGGTTCAATTAAAACAAAAATTTGAGTGTCATTGATTTTACCTTTGATTTCTACCACCGAGGACTCGTCATCAGCTTGTCGACCATCTATGGTTGCATTTATCCGATGAAAACTTCTACCTTTGTCTCCCACTGTCGAGGCTTCCTGCAAATTGTGAACAATAGTTCTATTTGCTGCAATTAAACGTGGACAGTTCCTCCTTAGATGATRCTCTCCACACTCCCAACACTTTAATGGCTTGTGGTAGTTGTCCCCAAACTTCTTCATTCCCAATTTTACTGGTTTATCGCTACCTTGTATATTCGGATGATTGGAGTGAAAATCCTTCCTTGGTAAACTTTTTTCTACATTCTGATAAGGAGTTGGCTGGTATCCCTTCTTCCGCTGGTTCATTTGATATTGATTCTTATCCTTCTAGGTCTTGGGAAACTCTACCCACTGCTTATACTGGTCATAGCACATTCGTTCTTTCCTTAATACCTCACTCAAGGATTTGGGGCTGCCAAACTCAATTCTGTCCCGATAGGCCTATGGTAAACAACTTAAGAATCGCTTGATTTTTACCTTATCTCCCCAGATGTAGGGTACGAACCTTAGTAGTTCCAGAAATTTATTTATAAAGTCCTCCATCGTCATTTGTCTGAGTCGTAACTCGTAAAATTCTTTCGTCTTCCTTTCATAATAGCTTTCAGAAAGGTATTGTTTCTTGAAATACTTCTTAAAGTCAGACCATTCCAATTGTTTCTCCTTTAGGCCCTTGGCCAATTTCAGGTCCTGCCACCAAATGATGGCCTTCCCCTTCAGATTGTAGATGTCCATTCTGACCTTCATGTTGCTGGAATAGTTGTAGATCTGGAAGTATTTTTTGATGTCCAACAACCATGCGTCAGCTTCTTCTCCTGTCCTGGATTATCCATCAAAGGTAGCTGGTTTAATATTTTTAAATTCTCCTTCAAGGTGGTCTACTTGTTATCTTTTTCTGTTTGATATAGTTTTTAAATTCTCCTTTTTCTATTTCCGGTCTAGAATTCTTGGAGGCGCTTTTTCTGACTTCTTCGTCATGGTTATCATATTTTGTGATTTTCTTGGCTACTATACTATGCAACAGGAATTCATTTATCTCTTGTTGTTCCTGTTGTGCTTTCTTCAATTTTTCATTGTCGGCCTTGAAAACCTGTAGTTCAACAATAAGATTCCTCATTGTTTCCAACACCTCTATGGGTGAGCTTCCATCATTGTTTTGTCTTATATCTCTTGGAGGTCCTTGCTGCGGATTTCCTTCCATCCTGATTTCTGCACCCTTCTGAGCTGCCATAATTTACAAAAAACAGAAAGGGATTTCTGTTTGAAACCATAAGATTTATTAGTTTTACATACGTCGGAATGTATACTAAGTAGCTAATGTGGCCTTAGTCAAGCCCAGTGTTGTATCTTTTGCTCTAATACGATATGTAGTGTACCTCAAATTCACCATATGTAATGTACCCTAAATTCACCATAAAAATAAAATTTTCTATGACATAATTCAATTTTGTTTAAGCATAGAATTTAAGAGAAGGTAAGATTCATTTTTGTCCATAATGACATTATTACACCAATCTAGTTTACTTCGAACAGAAAAGATTATATGGATAAATTATTTCCATAATTCTATCACTTCCCTTAAATCTCAAACTACTCCAACATAATTATATGTATATAGGCAATATCTAAACTTAGGTCGAAGGAACCTTTGAGGTTCAGAGAAATAAAGCTCAGAAGGAATAACACTTTAGAAAGTGTTATCGAGATCCAAGAACTCATTCCCTTGAAGAAGCGAAGACCGAGTCTTCAAAGACTTAGAAAATTGTCTAAGCCCGAAGCGAGTAGAAGCTCAGGAGGAAGAACGTCATCGAGCATTGGATCGCGGTGGAAAATCCCACAGACCATCCGATTTGAGGTAGGAGCACAGGCTTTAACACTGCGTAGATCCAGGAGGGGAGATCTCGTAGATCTGAATGGACGGTGGAGAGTCCTCCAGGAGAAACGCCAAAACCCCGCAAGTCATTGGATAAGGTGGAGTTGTGAGGAGGTTAGCGGTGAGGGTTTCTTGACGTCCAAATCTCAGGAGGAATAGTGACCGTCAATCACAGGCAGATCTAGACCGTTGGTCCATTTGATGATTTTGGGTATCGCAAGTTGGAAGGACAGAGATCCTTGTCTCTCAAAACCCCGAATCATGAAATCGTGAAATCGTGATTTGACCTGAACCATCGATCACAGGCAGATCTGGATCGTTGGTCCATTTCGCAATTTTAGGTATCGCAAGTTGGAAAGATAGAGGTCCTTGTCTCCCAAAACCTCGAATCATGAAATCACGAAATAGTGAGGTCGGACGTGGATCGTAGATCCCAAGGATTATTGTGACCCATTGATCGAATGCCAAGACATTTCATCATTTCGGCAATCGGGGATTCCAAGGAGCAGAGACATCCCATGTACTCTGATTTCGTGAAACACGAAAACACGAAAGAATAGGCACTGGGACCTTTCGGCATTTCGACAACTAGGGATTCGAAGGACAAAGGGATGGGATGCTTGACTTGTGAAGTCCTGGTCCATGATATTTTGACATTTCAACAACCGGAGATTTGAAGGACAAAGGGACAGGATTCTTAACTTGTGAAGTCCCCATCCACGATATTTTGGCATTTCGACAACCTGGGATTCGAAGGACAAAGGGATGGAATGCTTGACTTGTGAAGTCCCGGTCCATGATAAGCACCCTTTTTGGCTTAGCGCAAGGTCATGACTCTTAATCGTGTGTTGTGGGAGCTCACGCTTGGGGCTTGGAAAAGCCAACTGAGCACTTGTGGGGGACCTATTGGTTCGTTCGAAGGGTTCCAGTTTGGAACCAAAATAGACATTTCAGCTTGGGAACTAGAAGATCCTGATCGGGAGGTCGCATAGCCCTTAAGAGGGATAGGTGGTCTGCATCATTATTACTTTGTATAGCTTATTATAGAAATATACGAATACTCAGTCATTGTCGATCCTGTTTATACATCGACATTTCTTAGATCATTATCATCATCTAAGGGAACCTATATAGAGAAAAAAAAAGGGGAGTCTGAGATTGTCAAAGTAATTAGTTCTGCACATTTAATTATGCTTTTAATTGCAAGGTTGGATCTTCATGACTGCTAGAACAATAGGTATTTTGACTGTCTGCTATGTGCGCATATAAAGGCGTATATTATCATTCTTACTATAGGGAATTCTCTTTAACTCTCCATTAACATCTGTACTTATTTCCACCTATAAGTTTGTACATACCTATAACTTTCTCTCTCTATATATATGTAACGATTCACTATCATAGGTATAGTTTCATCTTGATTCTGGTTTAATAATTGGAAAACTCAGTTACATGCTACGGTCCTGCATCTTTACCTACAGAAATATAAACATGCAACTATATCTACCTAACTTGGGACTCATTCTTACACACCAGTAGATTACACATCAAAGCATAGTTAACTCGAAGGATCCCATTTTTTTCTCTATGGTTTATGCCATTAAACAATAGTCTAATTACGAAATTTGGAATACTTAAAGGTGTATGACTTCATGGCAAGCAAAACTCTTAGAAAAATCGCACTAAAATCAGCTTAATTAGTTTAATACTTTCATATACAATAATTTATGTACTCGTCATGCCTTTAACACAGTGACTTGTAATATGATATGTTATTTCTATTCTACCTCTATCCCATATGAGGATCCTCCATCGTTTCTACGAATCCATTCATTACAGTATTAGAGTTGTTCCTATAACAAATAATTCCTACTATGTTTCTACAGTTTTTCCTATTACAGAAATGGATTATGAAACGACAGATTTCTCCCATGGAAGTACCTCAATACAGAATTAACATATACATATCACCAGTATAAATGATTATTTAAAATAGAGAAGGAGTAGATCAACATATCTGAACAAGTTTGTGGGAAGGCAAAGGGAACAACCACGTTCCTCCCAACTGTAGAATAGGAAGCCAAATTTTTTTGCTTGATTCACCCCCTAGCCCGACCATGAATCCATGAGGGAGAATTTGGAAGAATCCTCCTCAGCAATTTCCACAATTCCAATAGTTATCCTCTTGCCTCACACTTACTCAATAGTGCTCATAACAGCAAGGAAAATCCATAGCCTCTTTTTTTCGCATACTTGGCAGTGTCCTGCCTCCTCACATATGTTATTTATCAATTTTGCCCAGGTCTTTTTCCCTCCCTTGGGAATTTTCACAGTTTTCTAAATCCCTGATTTTCAGGGGTTGCCAATGCCCAAATCACTGATTTTCCACTTGTAACAATCATCCTAGGGGTAGTTCCAACATGTTCCCCACTCATGGAGTCATGGTGAGCTAAATTCAACATGGTTGTTCCATTTGTCCTCCTGCAATCAATATAAAATATTTTGTTTTCATACAATTGTCATAGTCAAATAGTTAGTTGGGTAAGATCAGTCCTCTGCCCAACAGTCATGTTAATTAATTACAATTATTGAATTTGAAATTTGGAATTTCCATAAATGCCAAAAAAATTTCAAATTCGAATTTACTAAAAATGAAATAAATTTCCAGTAAATTTAAATTTCAAAAATATTTTATTTTTGGGGATATCACACGATGATACACTTATAAGATGACTTTTGGATTCATCTTCCAAGAAGTCGCTTGGACTTGCAACTATTATTTCTATCACTTATGACATTTCATATTTCTTCTCAATAAATAACCATAATTCTGATAGATTAGATTTGGACCAACATAATTTATCTTTAAAAATTTAAATTTTTAAAAATATATATATTTTAAATTTTAAAATAATAAATTAAAACAAAACTTTACTTAATATTTAATAACTCTCCATATTTACTTATCACCTCACCTATTTTAAGAGATGTCATTTTGACTGGTTAATTACATAAAAACAGAATAAAATGGCTATGCGAAGTTTTTTTTTTTCCTCGACAAAAATAGATCCCCCATTGGGAAGATGGGACAACCTACCCTAGAATGGTATCCATAGTCACCTTGTCAACGACTAGGGAAACCAAATCTCCACACTTATCAACTAACCTACAACTACGGGCTACACATATACAAGACTAGAACCTGGTGGTCTTTTTCTATTCCAGTATACCATTATCTATACCATTTTACAAAAGACAGTGTTTAAATGTGCAACATAAAATTGTGAATATTGTGATTTCATTAAAAGTGCAATAATTGTGAAAATTGTGATTTCATTAATTCTGCAATAGAAAATAGAAAATTGTCATTTCATTAACAATTATATATTATATAGACTAGTATTTATTTGAAAATGTAAAATCACAAAAGGGAGAACATCATAATAAAACATGAAGGTTAGCAGTACCATCCATGCAATGATCCTTACAGCATACAATAAAGTTCCATTACTATAACATATCACCACATAATCATTGGGGAAAATTCCTCATCTTCTTCTCATAGTTATGGATCAGTTGTGTTTAAGTTGCGAGGAAATACCACTCAACAGACATAAAGGCGGACTCAACCCAAGTACATGAGTAGAGAAAAGTTGTCATCCACCATAAAATGAATCACAAAAGTCTTTTGTAGAGCGATGCCCTCTATCAGGTTAGTCTCACCCTGTAACACACTCGACCCCTAGGTGCTTTTTTAAGGGGTGGGGTATCAAAATTTTGTTTCCCTTAACTCTCTCTAGGTTCCCCTTTCACCAAAGTGCATGTTTTTCCAAACCCCCGTGCTCTTTCTTGGCCCCTTTGAAGGATTTGGAAAATAGTCACTAGATTTCCATGCTAGATCCCTTCCTTCATATGACCTCAGGCTGCACCCAGGCACCAAATCAAAGGGCAGTTCGTAGCTTCGAGCTCCAGGTGTTCTCGACACACAATGACTCTAAATCCACCGAACTCTGAGATCGCGAACACACACAGAACATATCTATGGTGCACACTTCTTTCTCAACCAATGACTTTGATTTACTTCAGGACTTCGGCGTTTGGGAGTTTTGAATGCTCCAAACACCTCTTTCCTCTGAAGTGATCCATACCCGGAGTTACAGATCGAGTGCCACGTGTTTTCCCCGATCAACGATCAATATCTGTGCTTTGCCTCTCTTCGGGCGACTTGCAGTCAACTCTCCTCTGCGTTATTTATTTTGGGGTACCAATCCTCCGAAGTAACATATCTCATGCCACGCATCCTATTCCAATGGAAGTTTCTGATGAAATCCGATGCTTCGGCCTTCGGGAGTTCTCGTGCCTTTACTAATCAATTCCTCTGGAGTGACTTTCCCCCGAAGTAAATCTCCAATCTCCATATGTTCCAATGAAGGATGGCTAGGATGATTCCTTACCTTTGGAGCTTCAAATGACTTCCAGTTAACATGTTTTGCTCTCAATTCGATGGTCATGATTTACTTCGACAGTTCAGGCTTCGGGAGTTCTCAACTCGCGCGAACCCACTTTCCTCCGAAGTGGCTATCTTCCGAAATGGAAGATCTGCACACACCTGTCCTTAGATGATGAACGGATTAGATGAACTCCAACTCTTTGGGTTTCAGGAGTTCTTGTTCAACACACTCACTTTTCTCCCCAAGTGACTTTTCTTCAAAATGGAAGATCTTATGCCATGCATCCCTTTCTAACAGACAGTTGGGATGACTTCAGGACTTCGTCCTTCGAAAATCCTTGTGCCTTCACACTTCGATTCTCCCAGAGTGACTTCTCTCTAGAGTGCAGGATCTAACGATGCCTGTCCCTCTAGATTGGATGGCTCAGATCTTCTTTGGCTCCCGGCTCTTCGGGTGTTTTTCGATGCAAACTCCTCTTTTCTCTCGGAGTCGGTCAGCGTCGCGTTGACCATAGCCTCATTTTGGTGGTCTGAGGGTATCTACGTGACCCCAGAGATTTACGGCTCCTAAATTCCGTTCAAGGGTCCCTTGGGTCCTAGTGTGTACCACTCTGAGAGGGACACCTGGCAACGCCGTCACTCGACACATGGGCCCCCACATGATCTCAACGTAATACACGTGTCCCCACGATCAAATGGTCGTGAGGGATCCCGAAGGATCCTTAGATCCACGGTCCACGTTAACTTCGACACTTCGAGACTTTGGGGGTTTTGGTGTTACCAAACCTCTGTCCTCCCAAAATGGTCAACGTCGGGCTCACTATATCGTAGATCCAATGGTCAAGATAGTTATCGGGCATCCTTAGATCTACGGCCCAGATTAAGTTCGAGACTTCAGGAGTTCGGGGAAATAAACTCTTGTGCGATGAATATGCTCAATTCGTTGGACCGCGAAGTCCGAAGGGCTCAAAGGGTTAACGCCCGCGTTCCTTCTCCAGATCCGATGATCGTGAATAACTTTGGATCCTCCCAAACTAATCTCATCCATTGATCTTCCAAATGAAAGGATCTCTCCTTTCGAGGCTTGAATCTCGCTATCCTTCATGAGCTTTGTCAGCTCCTTAAGTACTTAGGTATTTTGCACTATTTCTCCTGAACTTAACACTTAGATAAATCTTTCACGCACCCCTTATGCTCATTTATCAACTCTAGAACTTAAGGGCGTTCTCGATCTCTACCCACCTTGCAGATACTCTGTGCATACATGCACTACCTCTCCTGAGCTTAACATACCCCTTCCTTCAGAATGAATAGGAGTTTCGGCATGCACATGTGAGGATTTCCCAAGGTCAACAAATTCATAGTTGATTTATTTTAACTTGAGCCACCATGGSGCTCATGAATTTACATGTACAAGCCAGAGAATTCCTTATTTTCTTAAATACACAATTAGGAAGAATTAAATGGATATATTATAACCATTGAGAAAACATGCACATCCATGCAACATTCATAGGATATCCAACTTTAATTCATAATTACAACTTAAATACACAGGATATGAGAATACTCTCAGATATTTCTCTCTCTGTCACGACCTCGACAAGGTTTATCATATTCTTCCTCAGCATCAAGCTCGTGGCCTTTAACTCGTTCGCTCCTGGCGAGTTCCTCACATTCTCCACTCTTCTTTTTATTCTCTGGCGTGCCTTGCACACACATTCCTCCTATCTTGTTCCTTCTATCAGAAGGAAACTTGGGTCAGTATAGGTATGCAGGACCCTGTGGTACTTCGGGTTGACCTTCTGTAGCTAGACCATGCTTCCATTCATGGGGTAGTTGATGGTTCAACCACCAGTCCTTTTATTATTAACTGATCTCTTATAGTTTTCACATTCTTTCCTCTAATGATATCATGGCTAGTATTTTCAAGGCTTTATCCCCATAGTCAGTTATTGGAAATTCAAACAATAATAGATTTACATTGTTCCCATGCCACAACATGGTAATCCTAATTAATGATTAATTACAAGTTGGGGGAAACAAGGGTGTTACACACCCCCACTCACTTTTGCGGTTTTTACATAAATCTAGGAGAGTTATTAATTAATTAGGTTAAAATTTTCATAATGGAGTATATTCATCTACTCGTAACAATGGATTGGCTAATAAATCCAGTATTGCAGTATAGTTTGGAAATGAGCATGTACCCTCGTGAGCCCGAGCCATTGGAGGAGCTTCGAGAAGTGACTACTAAACTTCCCTGGTAAATGTCACCTATTTCTCTCTGTCTCTGTATTCCTCCAATTGAGTGATATACATGAAAATCACTCTTCATGGTGTGACAGGATATTTATCGCCATTCCTTCGGAGGAAGCTCAATTTCTGATCCTTCTGCCGAAGCTGATGAATGCCAACAACACCATAAAGATTGGGGTGTACACCGGTCACTCACTTCTCATTGCATCCCCTGCCTTACCTGATGACAGAAAGATAGTTCATATCCCTTTTCATATTCATAGTGGACTCACTCAATAAGAGGAATAATTCATTTATTGGATTAAAGTTTTAGTTATTTGTTTTTTTTTTTAAATTTTGATGATTTAGAGTTTTTCAAAATGCACTATTCTTTCTAAAAATAAAATTTTATATTCATCAATCCATTGTGAAGCATAACTTTGAACAAAATTATTTCAAACTTAAAAATCTAAATTGTCCACTTATTACTGTTTAAATTTAGAGAATAAGAGTTAAATTGTCTACTTAGTAACTTAGTTTAGTCTATCCATTCAATGAGCAGATTTCCAAACAACAAAACTTAATGTTTGCATGTTGGAGAATTCATTGATGAAAGTTGGCATGACAGATAATTGTGATGGACACTAGGAGAGAGACTTATGAGATGGGGTTACTATCATTGAGACAGTCGGAGCTAGCCACAAAATTGACTTCAGAGAAGGCCCTGCTATGCCATTTCTAGATGAAATGCTTGAGAATGTATGTAATATGAAGGATAATAAAAAAAATTAATATGGAAAGTTTGATGGTTTGTGGATGAAATATTTAACACTAATAAATTGAGTGGGTGTGTGTTATTGTGGGAGATGAACGGGTCATTTGATTTTGTATTCATGGACATGGACAAATAGAACTATCTTAACTACCACAAGTGACTCATCAATATCATGAAGATTAGGGGACTGATTTCCTATGACAAAAATCTCTAGAGAGGAACCATGGAAACTCACCCCGAAGGTCTGAAGGCTTCATCCATGTCAAATGTTTCACATTGGAAGTGAACAAGGTCCTTGTCGATGATGATGATTAACAAGGTGAAATTAAAGTATTGATGATGATGATTATTAACATTAATGGAGACCAACTGGTCTATTGGACCTTAAGAAGGTAAGAGATTACTTCAATTTTACTAAAATTGTATTTCTATGATAAAAAAACATTGAGAGAAGCTTTCTAAGATCACCATAGTTTTGACAACTTAGGAGGACTAGGAAGGTCCATAATGTGAGAGATATTTTTAAATTGGGATCTAATAGTGTTGGACCTTCACCATCAGAAGTGAAAGGAGTGCACAGGAAAATAAATTTGTCTCGAGTTCAGGGAAGACAGAACCACTGAAGGTTTTGTGGAAGATATGACAAGAGTGCATTGAGCGAATGCATAGGGTGCATTGAGGAGAAATCTATTTCGAGTTCGACGAGGAGACAGAACTAATGAAGGTTATGTGGAAGCTCTGCCAGGAGGGCATTGAGCAAGTGCATAGAGTGCACAGAAGAACTCTATCTCAAGTTCAGAAGAACGCAGAACTACTAAAAGTTCTGAGGAAGCTCTGCCAGCTGGGCATTGAGCAAATGCACAGGGTGCATTGAGGAGAACTCTATTTCGAGTTAGAAGAGAAGACATAATCATTGAGGATTCTAGAGAACTCTGCCAGGAGGGCACTGAGTTAGTGCAAGTGTGCACAGGTGGAACTCCTTTGAGTTCAGAGAGAAGAAGTGTCGAGGAGAGACACTTACAGAGTTGTTGAATACTCTATTTTCTCAGAAAGGAGTGTTTGAGTAGGAAGTTTCCAAGAGGGCACCAATCTCCATTTGAAGGAGAATGAAAGGGTTGAGTCCCTTAGAGGTTCAAGTTCTGAATCTCAGGATGGATTGCACGGTTGTGTGCAAGTACCTTGCAAGGAGTGCAGAGGTCAAGAGAAACCCTTTGAGGTTTCAGAGTGAACAAAGCTCACAAGGAACATCATTTTCGTGAACGCAGGCAAGACCCAAGGTCATAGGGTTCACGGAGAAAGAAAAGGTTGAGGCCTTTGAAACTTTGGAAATCTTCCAAGGAAAAGGAAGAAGCACAAAGCTCAGGAGGGAGCTACAGCTACCGTCAGATCTTGTGCAAAGACCCGAAAATCATCAGATCCGGAGGAAGGTGCACAGAGTTTAACCTCTGGTATGGTCACGCAGGAGAGCAGCTGAAGATGAAAGGTGAAGACACTTCGTAGAGAAGTGCCGAAATCCCGACAATCGTTGGATCATGGGAAGGCATTGAGTTTCATCATTTCAGAGCTCGGGGTTTGGAGCGACCAAGGAGTGTGGAGTCGTTGCATCTCTGGGAGGAGTAGCACCAGGTCACAGGACCGGTCGTGTGGAAAGTGACTTAAGGGAGGATTCGAGGAGTTAGAACCTATTTCAGGTTTCGGCAATTCAGAGGATAGAAGACAGGAAGGAACGCCGACATCACGATTCCCCGAATCGTGAAAATCCGATAAGCGCTTTAGCGTTAAGTGTGTGGTCACAGGACGTGGTCACATGGACAGAGGCTGAGGGAAGTTAATCCCTTTTAGAAATTTTGGAAACCAGGAGTTGGAGAGACAAGGAGTCTGGGAGAACTCGTATGCAATAGTCCCGAAATCTCGAAACGCGAAAGGCCGAAGTGCGCGAAGGTGTGAACAAAGAAGAGCATAAAAAAGGAGGCGCGCGTGCAGGTTTTCTTAGGGCCTTTTCCAGGGATATAAAGGGACCTATGGATTCGATTCAAGGGGTTCCAGCAGAAGCCCGAAGATCCATTTCGGCTCAGAAGTAGATCGATCCAGAGACCAAAGTGTCGCAAAACTCTGTTGAGGTGGGGTTCTGCATCAAGTGGTATCAGAGCCGAAATTTTGTCTGCAGTTCCTAGGCAAAATAGAGACGACGAAGGAGAAAGTCTGATGAAAATAGGTGAAATCAAAAGCAAAGATTCATTTGTAAATAGCAGGTTAAAGGAGGAGGGTGTTAAAGCTCTATGGTGATTGTTGCAAGGTGTGCAGCAACAAATAGACAACCAGGTGAGCTGTAGGAGAACATGGAGATGCTCTTAGATGCAAAGTGATCCATAGGCTTTCCAGGAGGGTAGGTGAAAGATGGAAATGGTTACTTAAGGCCATGAGCGTGGTGGAAGAGGATACCACCAGAAGATGAGCAGAGTAGATATTGACAAAGAGCTCATTGAGATAAGAGTGAGGATGGAAGATCTTGCACTATGGATGCAGCATAATGAAAAACCACGGTGGGTGTATGAATGGCCCATGAAAACAAAGGTGAAGTGGCCAGTGAAGGAGTTGTTGGCCAAAATACAACCAAGGCTATTGAAAATGTGGCTAAGGTATGTTGAAGGCCTCAGTGACACAGAGTTGGTTTGCATCTATGAGCCAGAAGTTGGAGAAACCATCAATGATGAGGAAGAGAGATCAATTTCATATCTCATAAACTACCAGGAGGGTAGAGATGAATTTTCCAATTTCCAGGTGGGCAATGAAATGAGATCATTGGAGGATCTCATAGACTGCCAGGAGGACAACAGTGGAAATTCATGTTGCCAAGTGGGAAATGGTATGAGATTAGCTGAAGATCTCATAGACTTCGAAGTGGGCAGCAGAAATTTCCCAAATTGCCAAGTGGGCAGGGGAATAGAAGTGAGATTGTCTGAAAGTCTCAGGAGCTCAAGAGTGAGTTCAGGTCAGGAAGGAGTGTTGATGGAAATGGGATCAATTGATCTTATAAACTACTAGTTGGGCAGTAGAAAAATCCTATACTGCCAGGTGGGCAAGGGAGAGTAGATGAACTCAGAGGTGAGCTCATATCAGCAAGAGGAGATGACAGAGAAGGAAGATCAGAAGAGTAGTCTAATCATTGGAGGAATTGAGATATTCCTGCCACCTAGCCCAGTTGAGGAAAGAGCATGTGTTGCAGAGGAAGAAACAGAAGACAAACAACCAACAAAGACTATCATAGAGGAAGAAATGGAGAAGACACTGATGTCTACCCCAGTAGAAAGAAAAGAACATTCAACCGAGTTGCTCAAATGTTTCAGCCAGGAAGTTGAAACAGAAATGCCTGCATCACTGGAGCATGCAGCAGAGGAGGAAGAAGACAACATGAATTTTGTTGATCTGTATGAACAATTGGAAGCCCTAGAGAAGAGGGTGATGGTGCAAAGATTGCACATCCAACAGGTCAGGTTGGAGACAGATGGAGGAGCATACCAGCCCTAGGAGAAGCTGGAAGAAGATGGGAGTATGTCAGCAAGAGAAATGGTAGCAGCATAACTGCCATAGGAAGAAGCTGAAAAACAGTTCAGTGAGGAGACTGCAGAGCTGGAGTCTGTAGCAGAGTGGCCACTTAGTGTCAAAATAAGAGATAAAGGTAGCAGGGGAGATCGAGCAGATATGCCCATTGAGAAGACAGAATTGCAGCAGAGAGGACTGCATACAAAGAGCCAGCCACTGCAATAGTTGGACGAGATAATTGAGGAAATCAGAAAGCTAATGTTGAAGTCATCATAGGGAGATTTCAGCGAAGAAAATATGAACAAAGGAGAACTTGAAAGAGTAGAAGGGCAACAACAGCAACAACAACGAAGCAGAGGAGCGGATGGACAACTCTAAAGAACAGTTTGGGATCTAGGTGGATTTCAACACTGGAGAAGAGGAGCTCATGATCAAGAGATCATGATTTTCCCAGCTGAGGAGTATGATGCAAGAGCATCGCTCCAACTTAGCATGAGTTCCAGCCATCCAGCACAGCCAATGTGCGTCCATGAAGGAGAGAGGCAAAGCCCTCTCCTTTTTCAAAATTTTGAAATTCGATCCCATTTGGGGATTTGCGTTTTAAGGATTTTAATTCCAAGACACACCTTTGTACAGGAAGTGGTTGAGGTTTCCTTTAATGGTTACCTACAACTCAGTCCAGAGTAGTCAGGCCTGGACACATCCATTTATGTAAATGTAGTCGTAGGAGCCTCTCTGTGAGAGCAATAACTCAGAAACAGTGAGGTGGAGGATAAGCTCGAGAGAGCCCTCATTTTGTAATAGAGAGAATTAGAGTAATAGGAAATCAGGTAGAGATATAGAGTAGAGAGTCACGAGGAGAGAGACCAGAGAAGAGACGTCTCAAAAGAGAGAGCTGAGACTTATTACAGTCCAGCCATTGTAAACACATTTGTATAGGCATTTATGAATTAATAGAAGAATAGTTTTTCCTTCCATGAACTTTCTATATATGTTTACATATTTTCATGTATTTTCTATTTTGAATGCATAACTGGTGAAGTAATTGATAAGTTTCAATTTCTTCTTGTCTGGGAGTTTTCAAGTGAAAGGAGTGCATAGAGTCTGCAAGGTGTGCGTCGACAGAGGTGAGACAACTTTAGGAAAACTCAAGAGGGATAGTACTGGACCTTCACCAACAGAAGTGAAAGGAGTGCACAGGAAAATAACTCTATCTCTAGTTCAAGGAAGACAGAACCACTGAAGGCTCTATGGAATCTCTGCCAAGCAGGAATTGAGCGAATGCACAGGGTGCATTGAGGAGAACTTTGTTTCGAGTTCGACAAGGAGACAGAACTACTGAAGGTTCTGTGGAAGCTTTGTTGAGTAGGAATTTAGCAAGTGAATAGAGTGCACAGAATAACTCTATCTTGAGTTCAGAAGAAGGCAGAACTATTGAAAGTTCTGAGGAAGCTCTGCCAGCCGGGCATTGAGCAAATGAATAGGGTGCATTGAGGAGAACTCTATTTCGAGTTCGAAGAGAATACATAATCACTGAGGATTTTGGAGAGCTCTGCAAGGAGGGCATTGAGTTAGTGCAACTATGCACAGGAGGAACTCCTTCGAGTTCAGAGAGAAGAAGTGTTGAGGAGAGACACTTACAGAGTTGTTGAATACTTTGTTTTCTCAATAAGGATTTCTTGAGAAGGAAGTTTCCAAGAGGACACCAATATCCATTTTAAGGAGAAGGAAAGGGTTGAGTCCCTTAGAGCTTCAAGTTCTGAAGCTCGGGATGGATTGCACAGTTGTGTGCATGTACCTTGCGAGGAGTGCAGAGGTCGAGATAAACCCTTTGATGTTTCAGAGGAAACAAAGCTTAGGAGGAACAAAATTTTGCTGAACGCAGGTGAGACCCAAGGTCACAGGGTTCACAGAGAAAGCAAAGGTCGAGGCCTTTGAAAGTTTGGAAATCTTCCAAGGAAAAGGAAGAAGCGCAAAGCTCAGGAGGGAGCTACAACTGTCGTCAGATCTTATGCAAAGACCCAACAACTGTTGGATCCGGAGGAAGGTGCACAGAGTTTAACCTTTGGTATGGTCATGCAGGACAACAACTGAAGATGAATGGGGTAGACACTTCTTAGAGAAGTGTTAAAATCCCGACAACCATTAGATCAGGAAAAGGCGTTGAATTTCGACATTTCAGAGTTCATGGTTTGGAGTGGCCAAGGAGTTTGGAGTCATTGCATCACGAAATCCTGGTTCACGAAATCCTGAAAAATCGAGTTCGAAATTTCCCCATTTTAGAGTTTGGGTCTTGGAGGAGTAAGGGATCATGGAATCACTTGCATCATGAACTTTTGGTTCGAAAAATTCTGAAAGACACTAGACCGTTGGATCTGGAGCACGGTGGCCTAAGAGCCGCTGATCGAGGGTACGTGCACGAGGAGATTAGTCCCTGGGAGGTGCATAGGAAGAGAAATATGAACTGTTAGATCTAGCACCAAGGACTAATAGCCATCGGATCCGGAAGGAGGTCCGCGAGGTTTAAACCTCGTCTCGACAGAAGGAAAAGGAGTCCTTCTAATTTGTAACCCACAAAGTCCCGAAAAGATCAGGAACGTGCATTTGTTAGAAGGGCCATGTGGTGGAGATCCACGTATTTCAGGGATTCGGGCATCGAAAGGAAGAAGGAGAAGAGCCTTTTCGACTTCGCAACCTGTGAAGCCTTGAAAGCATAAGGACCATCCATTTGGGGAGGACAGGTGTCAGAGATCAAAGTCTACTGGGAATTTGGGTACCGAGAGATTGAGGAGAAGGAGTTGCAAGACAAGAATTCCTGATTCCCAAAATCGCGAAAGGAGGAATCGCGATTGAACAAGGACCGTCAATTTGGGCAAATCTGGACCATTGATTGTCCATGAGAGATTTCAGCATTTCGGACTCTGGGAGTTCAAAATACAGAGAGTCATTGCAGCTGGAGTCGCGAAGTCCTGAAACGTGAAGTTCCGAAAAGCGCTCAGAGGAGTAGTGCCAGGTCACAGGACCGGTCATGTGAAAAGATACTTAAGAGAGTATTCGAGGAGTTAGACCCTATTTCGGGTTTCGAGCATTTCGAAGGATAGAAGACAGGGAGGAATTCCTGCATCGTGATTCCAAGAATCATGAAAAGCCGATAAGCGCTTTAGTGTTAAGCGCGTGGTCACAGGACGTGGTCACTTGGACGAAGGTTGAGGTAATTTAATCCCTTTTCGTCATTTCGGCAACTAGGAGTTGGAGAGACAAGGAGTTCGGGAGAACTAGTATGCAATAATCCCAAAATCCCAAAACGTGAAAGGCCGAAGTGCGCGAAGGTGTGAACCGAGAAGAGCGTCGAAAAAGAGGAGCGCGCATAGATTTTCATAAGGCCTATGCCAGGGATAGAAAGGGACCTGTGGATTCGATTCAAGGGGTTCCAGCAAGATTCCGAAGAGCCATTTCGTCTCAAAAGCAGATCGATCTAGAGACTAGGAGGTCGCAGAACCCTGCTGAGGTGGGGGGTCTGCATCAAGAAACCAAATCTAAAACATGCAGTCTTCAAGCCATCAGTGAATTCATCAACATCTCAAAATCATGATTCAACAGAACACTTCTCAGATGAAGAGAAATCTAACTTTGTAAGGAAACTAAAGAGGGGATCCGAAAAATATAAAGGTACATGTTACCATTCAAATTCTTTAATTGTGGTAAAGTTGGTCATTTTATATCTAAATGGTCGTTCAAAGAAAACAACACCAATGAAAAAGAAAGAAAAGGAAAGGATAAACCTAGGGAGACTAAAACGAAAAAATATTTTAAAAGGATCATTTTTTATTCAAAAGAGGATAGCAACAACTCTTCAGACATTGAAGAAGAAGAATATGAGTCAGATACAATTCAAGATGATAAACTTCTCTTGGCATTAGAGTAACACAAATCTTATCAAGAAAAACCAGACACATAAGAGTGTGAAGTTGTAGTAGACATGGAAGGAGAACTCATTAGTGATCTGGAGGAAATCTCCTGACTCGAGAAAAAGAATAGACTAAGAAAAGAACTATTATAGTTTTATAAAGAAAAAGACAGTCAGATCAGCAAATATATATTCATCTTAAAAATTAAGTTAGAAGAGGCCAAAAGAAGGGAAGAGATATTTATGAATTAGATAAAAGAAAAGGAGAGCACATGTGGCAAACTAGAAGTAGAAATAGTGTCCTCAAGAAAAAATCTAGATAAGTCCAAGACTCAAATGAAATTCATAAAAGGAGCTGAAACTTTAGATAACATTCTCAACAATTAGAGATCACCAAATGACAAGCTAGGATTAGGATATAAGGAAATTATGAAAATTATCAATGGTGAATTAGGCACCAACATGTCTACTGGTGATAAGCCTACAAGTTATGAAAATGTTTTCAAGGGAAACAACAGTCAACCTAACAAATCAAAAGATGACAAAAAGAAGCAGTCAGAATTGGATCGGCCCAACTATTCAAACAAATATGAAGCAAGGAAGCAACATGTGCTTAAAATTTATCAATCTCACACACAAATAATTATTCCTATAAGTAATTTTTTCATTCCAAGGCATCCAATTTTTTTCTATGGATATTTTTTCTCTTGTGGAAACTTTGGACATAAGGTTGTGAGTTGTAGGACTTTTAGACATAACATAAATGTAGAAATGAGCTTCAATAAATCTCGAATGTATATGTATCAAAATGCCTTCTACCCTCTACTAGATGACCTTGAATTCCACATATGCAATAATTTTGGACATAAGTAAAGTGAATGCAAAAGCAAGATGCTACCTGTCTATAAGCAAGACAGAGAAGAAGATTTTACCAAGGTTTCAAGGAAGAAAAATAAAAACAAAGAAAATTGTGGACTCACTATATATGCCAAAAATAAATAAAATCAATCGTATATTGATAGTGGCTTCTCCAAGCACATGACAAGAGAAAAGATTAAGTTTGAATTCCTAACTTAAGAAAAAGGTGGTAATGTTACTTTTGGAAACAATGCTCTAGCTAGAATTAGGGGGAAATGAACTTTTGTACTAGATGAAGATAAGAAGGTAAAGACCAAAGAACAAAATGTGTTTTATGTAGATGGTCTAAAACATAACTTTTTGAGTGTAACTCAAATGTGTTACTAATGACACAATGTTATCTTTCATTCAAAAGGTTGTAAAGTAATGGATGAGAATACAGGAAATATTGTTGCTAAGGCAGTGATAACTTCAAGAAATGTGTATGTTCTAGAAGAAGGCAAAGAAGAATGTTTCATTGTTAAAGCTGATGATTGTTGGCTTTGGAACAAAGACTAGGTCATCATAGTTTTCATCAGCTTGTTAAGCTAGGAAGAAAATATGTTGTGAGAGATATGCCCAAAATTTCCAAACCTGAGAATATTTTTTGTAAGTCATATCAGTTTGGAAAGCAGTCAAGAGTTCAATTAAAGGAAAGAGAACACTCCACCACTCGACTTATTTAGTTGATTCATATAGATATCTGTGGCCCCACTATTACAAAATCACCTCGAGGTGAAAGATATTTTTTTTATTATTATTGATGACTATACCATAATGACTTGGGTTGGATTGTTATTATTATTGATGACTATACTAGAATGACTATACCAGAGTGAGATCGCCGCACCTTAGCAGTATTGAGAGGGGCGATGAACACCGGCCATAGTCACATCCTTGAAGCATCGGGAGCTGTGGCGACCCTTTGAATCACGCCCGCAGGGCACTCACATCGGGAGGTGCAACGACTTTAAAATTTTTATGAGGGCACTCGCGTATGTTTTTTGGCATTGAAATCTTTTAAGGTATGGTTTTTTTTTAAAGGGTATGAAGTTTGTTGTATAAAAAAAACAACTGGATGATGCTATAAAAGGTATTATATGCATATTATAATGCATAAATTCAACTGGTGAATTTCTTAAAAAGGTAAATCTTTTTTTCAAATCTTTTTTTTTTATTAAACCTTTTTTATATTACTAAAGGTTTTTTGGATTAAACCTTTTGTTTTAAATTATTATTCAACATTGAGTAAGATCATTCCTCCATATAAGGGCCATTGATTATTATAAGAAGTGATGTTTTTTATGTTTCCCTTAATGGAAAAGATGCATAGTGCTAAGTTTGAAATTGAGAAGTTCAATGGCAAGAAAAATTTCGAGATCTCGAAGGTTAAGATGCACGATTTGCTCGTGCAACAAGGCGTGGTGAAGGCGCTTTTGGGAAAAGAAAAGAAAACCGTGGCCATAACATATGATGACTGGGATGAGATGGATGCAATACCACTGAGTACCATACGCCTGTGTTTGGTCGACGATGTATTGTTCACCATTTTTACAGAGAAGACAACAGTCAGTTTGTGGTCAAAGATGGAAATCCTGTACATGATGAAATCCTTGACGAACATGGTCTTCCTGAAAAAAAAATTGTATAGTTTGTGCATGAGGGAAGGTACGAAAATAGCTGATCATTTAAACACTTTTAATACTCTTTTAGTCTAGCTGACTAGCATGGTAGTGAAATTCGAATCCGAAGATAAGGAAATTACATTATT
>SNQJ01S0011384.1:43125-60659 GCA_010110895.2 Picea sitchensis
TTCCTGAAAAAAAAATTGTATAGTTTGTGCATGAGGGAAGGTACGAAAATAGCTGATCATTTAAACACTTTTAATACTCTTTTAGTCTAGCTGACTAGCATGGTAGTGAAATTCGAATCCGAAGATAAGGAAATTACATTATTGTGTTCTTTGCCCACGTCATGGGATCATTTTGTTACCTCTATTAGTTTTAGTTCAACATAAACTATTGCGTTTGATGATATTGTTGGATCTTTTGGTATCTAAGGAAACAAGGAAGAAATCCAATTCAAAAACCTCTACATCTGAGGCGATGGTGATCAGAGGCAGACCTAAAGAAAGAGGACATGGTCAGAGAGATATCTCTCGGTCAAGGTCAAAGGGAAAAAAGAGCAAGCTTAAGCTTAAGTTTGAACTGGGATCTTGTCAGCTATAACCTTCTTTAAGAATGAAACATGTAAAATTGGGTGTACTCGCAAATATGCATGAAGCCCCAATTTGTATGCCATAGTACCAATCTTTTGCATCACCTTATAAGGGCCATATTACTTTGGTGATAGTTTACTATCCCTCTTAGCTTGCTTTAGGGACATATGTTTGGATGGTTGTAGTCTTAAGAATACCCAATCCCCTACTTCAAAACTTCTTTCACTACGATGTTGATATGCTTGTTGTTTCATGCGATTTTGTGCCATGGTCAGCTTTCCCTTTAAGAGTGGAAAATGTTTTGTTCATGCTCGATGTGATCTTCCACTGCTTGAACCTTATATTTTTCTTTTAGAGAAGAAGTGATGGATGATGGGTGATATCCATAAAGAGCCATAAATGGTGTCATTTTTGTTGCAGTATGAAAGGAAGTGTTATACCACCATTCTTCCAAGGGTAACCACTTGAACCATTGTGTTTGTTTATCATAGACAAAGCAACGAAGGTATCCTTCCATACATTTGTTCACTATCTCAATTTGTCCATTAGATTGATGTTGATAAGTTGAGGTATGAGCCAATTGAGTACCCAAACAAGAAAATAACAATGTCCAAAAAGTTGAGTAAAAATGGGATCTCTATCACTTATGATAATCTTTGGGCTTCCATGTAGATTTTGAATTGTCTCCATGAATGCAGTAGCAACTGTACTGGCTTTGAAAGGATGAGAGAGTGCACAAAAGTGTGTGTACTTGGTAAGTCTATCAAAAATCACCATGACGACACTCTTCCTTCAGGCTTTGGTAACCCTGTGATGAAATCCATGGAAACCTCCTCCCAACACTGAATTGGAATGACTAATGGTTGTAAAATACCTGGGGTCTTAATTGTTTCCACCTTGTTTTGTTGGAAAACGAAACATTCTTCCACAAACCTTTGAACATCAATTTTAAGGCCATCCCAAAATAATTCCCTCTTGACCTTGTGATAGGTTTTCAAGAATCTTGAGTTCCCTCCTACCGGAGAGGTGTGCAATTCCAAAAGTACTTTTTTTTTTAGTTGGGAGTTCTTACATAGATATAAGAAATCTTTGTACCATAGTGAATCATTTTTCCATGTAAATGTCTCGGATGCACTAGAATCCTGCTGCAACCTTTGAATGAGAGTCCGCACTTCTTCATCATTCTTCCATTCATCCCTTACTTCTATTATCCAATCAGTTTGGATGATAGATATAGCACAAAGAATTGCCTGAACATCTTCATCCTTTCTTGAGAGTGCATCTACCACAACATTTTTCTTCACTTTTTGTAGATGAGTTGAAAGTCATAACCCAACATCTTGGTCACCCATTTTTTTTGCTCTTTTGAAAATATTCTTTGTTCCAAAAAGTATTTAATATTGTCATGATCGTTTTTTACCTTGAAGTGCTTACCTATTAGGTAATGGTGCCATTGCTTCAACGCATGTAGTATTTCCAACATTTCTTTATCATAAATGGGTTTGTGTAAATCCTTTCCCTTGAGTGTCCGAATTTCAAAAGAAAGGGGCCTTCCTTCTTCTATTCAAGCAACACCAATGCCATTTCCTAAGGCATCACAGTCCACAATAAAGGTTTTTGTGAAGTATGGTCTGGTCAATACAAGAGATTTGCACATTGCCTCTTTAGGTTGTCCAAAAGCTTGAGTTGCCTCTGGAGTCCATGAAAATGAATCCTTCTTAGTTAATGTAGTTAAAGGTTCTGCTATTCTTTCATAGTTATGAACAAACTTGTGGTAGTAGCCTGTTAAACCCAAAAATCCTCTAAGATGCTTCAATGTTTTGGGAATTGACCAGTCCATCATGGCTTTAATATTGTTAGGGTCTACTTTGACACCTTCATGAGATACAATATGACCCAAATACTCTACCTCTTTCATCCCAAATAAAAATTTGGACAGTTTGGCATATAGCTATTGCTCCTTTAGTATCTATAGCACCCTATCAACATGTCGAACATGATATTCCCATTATTTTCTATAGATTAGTATATCATCAAAAAATACTAACACAAATTTTTGAAGGAAGGGATTGAAAATGGAATTCATGAACCCTTGGAATGTGGAAGGTGCATTCGTAAGGCAAAAATTCATGACCAAAAATCCATAATGTCCTTCATGAGTTCTTAATGATATTTTTGGGATATCTTCTTCCTTCATTCTAATACGATGATACCCTGAATGGAGATCCAACTTTGTGAAGTAAATTTCTCCATGTAGTTCATCTAACAATTCATCAATGATGATGATGGGAAACATTTCTTTAATGGTTATCTTATTGACCTCTCTATAATTTGGACACATATGCCATGAGCCCTCTTTCTTGAGTACCATTACGACCGATGCAGAGTAAGAACTTTGGATAGGTATAATAATGCCATACTCTAACATTTCTTCAACCATATGCTCAATTTCACTCCTCTGGGCATAAGGATATCTTTAAGGCCTCATGTTAGGAGGAACACTCTAGGAATTAAGTGAATAGCATGATCATGATTGCAAGTGGGTGGAAGATCTCTAGGAATATATTCAAATACTTTGGAATGCTTATCAATGATCCCTTGGATATCTAGGGTAATATATGGATTAGATGTTTGAACATCTAGTGAGCATATTTGTACAATTACACCCTGATGCCACTTTTCAATATTTTTTTCTTGCCATTAGAGCTTAACACCTTACTGGGTTTCCCTGTGATACCCCTTAACTCAAATTTCTTTCTTTCCAGTGAAAATTTCATGAAAAGTTCTTGAAAATTAAAATCCATTTTTCCCAATGATTGTAACCATTGGACCCCTGGTATGACATCAACAACACCCATGGGTATAGAAATCATTGGACTATTCATTACATATTCCCACATAGTAAGATTGATCTTATGGAATTTTCCAAAGAAATTGATAGTTCCTCCATTTGCAATCATTACTTGAAAATCTGGCGATGGATATATAAAGCAATTGAGAGCTTTGGCTAATTTACAGTGAATGAAGTTACCAATAATACTAGAATCAATTAGAAATATTACCTTTTTCTTTTTGATATATCCTTCGATATTGAGGAATTGAGGAGTGTTAATTCCATCCAATGCATGAAATGATATGGTGGGAGTCATCTCTTCATAAGAAATTTCTTCTATGTCTTCATCTTGAGATGGTTCTTGTTTTTGTTCTTATTCCTCTTCACAATCTATGTAGAATTATTTATTCTTGCCACAATTATGTATCCTACTGTACTTGCTATCACAATTAAAGCATAAACCTTTTTTTTTTCTTTCCTCCAATTTTTGAGTTGTCAACCTTGACGGTTGAGGTGGTTTAGAAGAAGGAACATTATTCTCTCGATATATGTTAGGGGTGGTCCTTCTAGTAGCCATAGCCATATTTTTACTTTCAACATTTCTCACCACCCTGAATGCATTCTCCAATGATTTGGATTCCCAAAGGTGAACCTCTTGTTGAATGCTATCCTTTAAAGTTCCTATGAAGACATAAATTAGGTGCTCATATGGAATATCCATTACCTTTATATTCAATATTTGGAAGTTCTCAATGTGCTCCGCAACTCAACCCTTTTGTTTTAGATTTATAAATTGGCTTAAGAAGGTATTTCTCCTTGTATCCTCATTGTATGCTATCATTTCTTCCGTGAAAATTGTCTAAGTGAAAAGTGATTTGCGAGAACAAAGCCATCAATACCACACAAATTGATTATGTTATAAATATAAGGATGCAATTCGTACCTTTTGTGTGTGTGGCACATCATGTAGATCAAAGAACTTCTCCATCTAGAGTATCCATGTGATTGGATCCTTGTCATCAAACTTCCTCATATCGATCTTAGGAAAGTGGTTGATCTTCAGTCAAAAGCTAGAGTTTCTCCAGTTTTGATTAATCTTCCTTGTGTCCCCATCATGAATTTCATGGGATGCATTAGCACTTTCAGGTGGCCTCTCTATTAGCAAAATTTTCAACCCTTCCATGATATCCCCTTTTAAGCCATCCATCTTAGTATCCATCATCGCTACCATCTTAGCTTTAGTTGAGTCCATCAAAATTTGTAGTTCATCTTGTGTTACTCCCTTCTTTTGTAAATCACTTATGTCCTTGTGCATTTCTTCAGCTTCATCAAGAGTCCAAGTAGGACTATCTGAGGGATTATTTTGTATCGGAGTTCCCTTTCTTGGTGGCATGTTGGCCAAGTATCACTGCAAGGTAGGAATTCCTAATTGGATTAGGAAGAGATCCTCACAGAAAAGGGAGTGTCATGTGCTATATCTATATGATATATGTGAAGGGTCCAACAATAGTACTCAGACCAATATCTCAGGGCACTAACTAAGGAGTATTGACCATTCCCTTAGTCGTACTATCTGACTACCCACGTACTAGAGAGTCATCTCGTTGAGTGTTGTTCTCGGTGTACTATAGCAACAAGATGGACAAATAGTTTACTCGATTGGTCTAAAGATTATAGGGGGTCTCCCGATATATGCCAAGTACGTGGGAGCTCAAATCTGTAGTAGTTATGTCTAATTCATAATCGTTCGAAAGGGTCCTTCTGAGATACTCTAGGTACGTGGAAGAACCACACTATCCTCGAGTTGAAGCGTTGACAAGTAATGACAGATCAAATGTTTAGAGACCCAGGAATACGTTTATACCTAAAAATACGTAAGATTTTCCCAAATTTATGTGATAATCATTTTATCCCACTTTGTTCCACTTTTGGAATCACCGTAATTGGATCTTCTATTAAAAAAATATCCAAATTTCCAACAAAAAATAACCGCACCTTTTAAAACCCTAATTTGGAGATTATTCGGCTAACCGACCTCTCTTCTACTATAGCTCTGAAATTTCCACCCCTCTGAGTCTAAACATTCGGCATGAGGTATCCTAATGTGTCTTATTTCCAACCCCATATGTTAGACCAAGATTGGATTCTCCAAGAGAATTTTATCATACCCTTCCCAAGATGTGCTGATGTTTTCCTTTTCAGGAGAGAAACCCTGTACAACCTGTTGTGTGTCACCATCTTCATCTAAAAAGTTGAAATTTTCACCAGTAAAACTTTGGTCTGTACCTTAACCAATGGAATATGTCTCACTCAATTTGGAGGTCCGTAGCTTCATATATAATAGTTTTCCCAAGAACACCTATTTTAGATTGAAATCAAGATCAACCAAAAATCCAAATTTGCTCAAAGAATAACTTTCCGATTACAATGAATCAAGGGATGAAATTTTTACACAATATACTTAACTATTCCTCCTTAGTACTATTAAAATTTCAGAACCTGAAACCAAGCCGAAAAAAAGTGGGAGCAAAAATTCCAAGAAGACCCATTTCAGACTAGTTTTAGGACTAGTCAAAAACCCTATCTTGAACAAAATATATCTCCAAAAATATAACGAAAACAACAATGAAATTTGAAACCAAGTTAGATATATATGTCCTCTTTATAGAATATAAGTTACACATCCCTAAACCTTCCAGAAAAAAATTTGTAGCGAATATTCCAAGAAGACTTGTTTTGAAGAAGCCGATCTCGAGGATTGTCCAACTCTAATACCAAATATTAAGAAMCAAATATMAAAATAGCATAAAAACCTCAGAATAAGTACTCCACGGCTTGAAAATGAGAGAAATTTAGATAATAAGCCTCTTCGAGGGGGAAACCTCCTTATACATTACATGAATTCACAAATACAACATGATTCCAAATGAAAATGTCTCCTTGGTATATATAGGAGACTAGGAGGTACAATTACAACTAATGGACCCAAGCTGACATAACTAAAATAAAAATAGTAACGTAATATGGCGCAATTAAAGAAAAATGTGCCACAATTTAGGGCTTAACAAAAAACATATACTTGCTACAATCTAATAGCATTCAAAACCATTGTGTGTTTAAGGACTATGTAAAATAATAACATAGATTTCAAATAAATGTTAAATAATACCTACTTTAATAATAATGATTTTTTTTTATTCAATCTAATTTCAAAATATACATGAAGCATAAAAAAACAATTACCAAATGACATAGATTCAAAATGAATATTAAATATTACTTTATTTAACAATAATGACTCTCAATTTCTGAACATATATTATGTTATCGCGAGATTTATTTAGTGAAGGGTTCAACTATTTCTTCTAGTTTTCACATCCAAGATAAATTACAAAAATATGCTTCAAATCATACCATGTCCTCATAATTCATACCATATCCTCATAATTAAATATATTGAGAAAATAATAGAGGATTGTTTTACAAGGCATTGAGAGAATGGATTACTTTTTTTTCCAATAAAACAAGTATTGAGAGAATGAATTACTTGTTTTATTCCAACATAGTGAAAATGTGGTTTGGGATGAGGAGCCAATTGATGACATTGTGATTTCGGATGAAGAAGAACTAATTAATGGCATTGTGATTTGGGATGAAGAAGAAGAAAATGTTGTTGATCATATGAGGGAAACAAGTCTCTTTGATGTTAACTTAAAGATTATCTTTGATAGACCTTGTGGAGAGAAGAGGTTCCTTGATGAAGTGATGCTTGATCATGATGTTACCCCACCTTTTGGAGATTGCATGGTATCATCCAGTGAGGCAATTGGGTTTGATGAGGGTAGTGTTCTTACAATGGACAACAAAACAAAACACCAATGGTGTGACAACCCATGCCACTATGATGAATATGAAGAAAGGCCTTTAGTAGTACAAGACTTGGAGGATCAATTATTGGTCATAGAGGAGAAAATTGTACAAGTGTTGACGAGGGAATATGGTGCTCATAGGTTCATTGAAGGTCTTATGTGGAAAACCCAAATGCAGGAGAGAAAAAAAGAATTTGCAGGTGGAGTCACTAGTGCTCAATTGCACATAATCAAAGAAGCACTAGAGCAGATGAAATTAGATTACTTGCAATGATTCATGGCTAGAGACCTTGCTCTCAATTCTATTGAAGACAACGAAAGGGAGGTTGTGGAGCTTTGTTACCGGTTGAGCTTGGCACACTCTTCATCACTTACAATAGAGACTCCATCATCTTTATCATTGTGACACATGAGGGTGTGAGTGCCCCCCATGATTTGATGGAGGATACTCTTCTTATGATTTCACATGAGAAGCATTCATAGTTGCAAGTTCTTGAGGAGAGGTATGGCATAGATGATTTTGATTATGCTCATATTTTTCATTGTGGGGATCATGAATTGTTTCTTTTGGAGATCCCACCAAAGTCTCAAGGCTTAGCTACAGAGGAGATCGTTGAGCACATTCCTTGTGGACCAGCCCGCAAGGTAGTATATGCATCCATGGATTGGGTGTACTGATATATGAAAAACATGGGCACACTCTGGGATACAGGTTCAAGATACATCAATAGAGTAATGGATACATTAGAGCCTATAGGATATAGGATTGTACAAGATGATTTAGTGATAGAAAGTAGTATGAAGGGGTATTCATTGGCACACAGTAGTGTACAATGGAGTTTTGGAGCATTTCCTCCAGGGAGACCTCCTGATAGAGTCCTCAAACATACCATTGAGTTGAGGTTACCCAAGATCGGTGAGTGGATGGGTGATATTTAGGGAGTAGTATATCCCTTGATGATTGATATTCATCTAGGATATCATCAGATGAGGGACATGGAGAAGGATACTCACAGGTCTACTTCCCGACTTCATTATGAGTTCTTGGTCATGCCCTTGGGGTTGACCAACACACTAGTCACTTTCCAACTTTGTAGGAAGTGGGAGAGGAATATATTGTTTTTATTTGATGCCCTCATGGTATACAACAAGTTAGAGAGGAACATTGTATCCGGTTGAATGAGACAAGGGGCATTGTGTCCATGATGAAGATCTTTCATTTTTGACCATGTGATCAGTGTGTAGAGTGCACACGAGGAGATCCAGACTCTATTAGATTGGTTCACAGGGATTTCAGCAAGAATTTGGAGTGGTGGAATTCCAATTTGGTGGTGGGATATTGGTATTCATTTGAGTGGTAGATGATTTCAGATGATGAGGATGATCGACAAGGTCGTGTCAGGGATTGGTTTGTGTCATTATGGGGATGTTGTGAAAGGCATTGTTGATATTTGTTTTATATGGTGATTTATATTCTCCCTCATGATACTGAGGATATGAGTTTAGTCCTTTCAGGGATTTTAGCTTGGGGGTCTAAGAGAGGAGAGTGCAGTCTGAGACTGCTGACCAAAAAAATATGATCAGAGGGCTGCAATGTCAGGATGATGGTTCCTTGTGAATATTAGCTTGGGACACTGAAACTGTAATGTTTGACAACTCAACAATCGATACAAATGAGACGACCATTTTTTGTTTTCTAGAGTTTAATATTGGGATGCTTAGGATTGATTTCTTGGAGGATTGGTTCTCTCGGGATTTTACCGAGTTTACATAACTCACGATTTCCTGTCAAGGTGGATTCTTGTATTAGAACCTTATAGATTAGTTCTATGAGTAGAGGGTGCTTCACATCATAAATTCTAGATTAGGACCCTGGTCACTTTACCACTTATAGGAAAGTCTTAGAGAGGTACCCATGGAGGGATTTTATGGACGATGTGTTGGGAGATATGGGGAAGTGTATGAATTTTCAAAAGAGAAGGTCGGGGCACACTCATCGAGTAGGGTTGATGCATTATTTTCCTATTTATGATCGAAAGTGGGAGAGAATGTTGATAGATTGCATCACAGGTTTACCGAGGGTGCATAGAGAAGATACTATGTGTGCAATGATTGACCAGTTATCAGAGTTCATGCACTTCTCGATGATTTCTTCAGAGTATGGGGTAGCACAGGTGACAGAGATATCTCACGGGGAGATGTTTAAAGTCCATGAGTAGACCAGAGTCATTGCGAGTGATCAATATAATGTGTTTCATAGTGCATGTTGGCAGGCGCTGCTAAGATTTGCAAGCACAGGTTTGAATCTTAGTATTAGTTTTTACCCTCAAACAAATGGTTAAGAAGAGATGGTGAACCAATGGGACAAGAGGTATCTACATGACTATGTGAGGTCATGGATAGAGTGGTTACATTTAGATGAGAATTTCTACGAATCCACTCATGGTAGTTTGCAGACCTCTCAGGATCAACACAAGAGGTATGTAGATAGGCACAAGGTAGAGCACAATTTTGATATTGGAGATGTGGTTTTCTTAAGGGTGCAACTACATAGATCATTTCCATTGAGGAGAGGTGGTGCTGAGAGGATGAGGCCACACCTCTATGGTCACTATGGGGTGAACCGAAGAGTTGGAGAGGTAGATTACGAGCTGGAGTTGCTAGAGGATAGTCAGATTCACAATGTTTTCCATGTGTCATACCTCAAGAAGGGGTGGGGACCACATGTTACCACTTCCATTAAGTTACCACCACTAGATGAGAGAGGACAGATGATACTCACTCCCAAGGAAGTTTTGGACATCTCGGGAAGGAAATTTAGGAGTAGAGTGATCATGGAACACTGTGTTAGGTGGAGGGATTGGTCAGTAGGGGATGCCATGTGGGAGAGTGGGCAAATTTTATAGCATCCTAGTTTCTGGTTGCTTGAGGGAAAGCAATCTCGGGAAGGGAGGGCTATGGTGTCCCTTTCCAAGTGATCATTCTGGATGGATGGCGTAGTAGCCTAGCTAATTCTCGTTGGTTATAGACAACAAAGAAATGGGAGTCAAGGTGATTAATTGATGTCACTTGGTTAGAAAATGTTATATTTCTAAGGTAACATTGAGTAATGAATTAAAAACGTGTTTTAAGTGACTTGAGTTTATAAAGTCACTTTACTTTATTAAAAGGGTAAAAGGGTCTAAAAAGGGTCAACGAGGAAATAAAAGGAGAAGGAGAGCACCCTCTCTCATTATGCATTGTTATTTTTCTAAAAACAAAATTGACAGAGTTCTTGTGGCTTTGGCTCTTGGGACGAAAAACCCTAGAGAAGAAGATTGGTTTTGGTGGTGAAACCATCCACCCTCGTTGGTCATAGAGAGAATATCACTCATATATTTTCACAATGCTTCATTTGTGGGAGAGTTTATCTTTCGGTGATTGATTTTTATTGTGTATGACTGAGTTTCTCATTTAGTGGTTGAGTATTTTTATTCGTGGCTAAGTTTGTTGGTGTATTGGGTCAACTGCGTTTGTGGAGGACGATTTTCCAAGAAAAGGGGTCGAACGGCTTCATGGTTTCATTCATTGTTCAAGAGAGGTCAAGTTCCTTGTTGTAGGGTCAATTTTCCTCACTAGGACCGAGCTTGATTATGACTGGACGAGTTTCTTGTAGTAGTGATCAAGTGGGATGACTTAGGGCCGAGATTTCTTGGGTAGGAGGACATCTTCATCAGTGGTTGTTGTTATTTTTGTTGAGGGGCGAGTTATTGCTGCAAAGAGGGGAGAACACATGTTGTTGTTCACTATAGATATGTCCCTAATTCCTGAACTACAATACATTCTCTTGTTGGGATGATTTGTGCACCTACATGCTTGGTATTTCCAACTCAGAGTTATTGTACATTTATGGTCACCAACATCATCTTTGCTCCAGTATTTGCAAGGACAACCTACAAAACATTATACCAGGCTCTATTTATTATTGCAATTTTGTATGTGGGAATTTCAAATGTTCTTCAATTGTCATGAATGTGCTATACAATAGATAAATTTCTCTGTTGTGTTATCTTTGTTATATAAGTTGTGAGTTGTGGTCCTTTATATGCTTGTTGTTATATCTCTTTACTGTACTGAAAGGAACTTTTGGCATGCCTAAACCATATGTAAACTACCCATAACACTTCAAGAATCCATTTAGAAATACAACACAAGTAAATTGGGGAGTTCTATGGTGAAAAGTAACCTACAACCTAAGTGTTTGAGGAAAGTCAACACTTAGAAATACACTTAGTTTGTTATAGGAGCAAAGAAAAATTGTGATATCAATAAGTGGGTTATTACAAAAAATGCTTTAGCCATCTCATGTATTTGTCCAATGATATCAATATAGAGTACATGTATCTATCAATCTCTAGATCTAGATCTCACTAGTAAATCATAAGTTAACATTCTCCACATTATCCTTTGTCTATGTGACTTTATACTAAACATCTTACTAATTATATTACTTCTACCAATAATTAATTAACCTTAATAAAAATAAAGAAAAAAAACACTTAGTTTTTTTTGGTCCATCCAAAAATATCTACACAATAGTTCCGCAAGTTTCCTTTACCTCGAAGATACCTTATATAACATTTACCTTATATGACATTTGTAAGTTCTCACTAAGGCGTTTTTACATGTTGAATGTGTACTCTATATTACCAATTTTAACATTAAAAACTGCATAATTAAAAATAGATTAGTATGTAAGTAGATAAATATACAGTTTGTCATGAAAATGGAAATAACCAAATTGTTAGTGATCCAAATGAAATATTATCCATCTAAAAACTTGAAAATACTAATACCCAAAAAATAAACTACATTCATGGTTTATCTCCCAATAAATCCATGTTTAATACATACGGCATATTAATCATTTATGCCTCTGTAATTGAAGTCCCAACCCAAACACATAAATAAACACAACACAAACACAATTTCGCTAACAATTTTTTAGGTGCTTGCAAACACAATTTCACGAGCCATTTATACTGGTCGAATTTCAGAGAGGGAGGAATTTTAGTTTAAGCCCATGTCGCCTTCAGTGTTGATCGCTGAACAAAGTTCAATAGAGACGCCTGCACAACGTGATTCCATCTGCGACTGGGATTTAGGCAATCTCGATGCGGGGATCCGCGSCAAGGACCTTGTTCACTTCCAACGTGAAAAGTCTGATATTTTCACGTTGGAAGTGAACAACACTCTCTGGAGAGGAAGCGATCAACACTGTAGGATCGCTTCCTTGCCGCTGATCCACCCCCAGCTCACATGAGCGAAGGCTTCATAAATATCAGACTTTTCACGTTGGAAGAGAACAAGGTCCTTGCCGCTGATCCCCGCATCGAGATTGCCCAAATCCCAGTCGCAGATGGAATCACGTTGTGCAGGCGTCTCTATTGAACTTTGTTCAGCGATCAACGCTGAAGGCGACATGGGCTTAAACTAAAATTCCTCCCTCTCTGAAATTCGACCAGTATAAATGGCTCGTGAAATTGTGTTTGCAAGCACCTAAAAAATTGTTGGCGAAATTGTGTTTGTGTTGTGTTTATTTATGAGCTGGGGGTGGACCCACAACGGTTCCTCTCCAGAGAGTGTTGTCGTAGGCAATCACTCCCCCGATCTTCACCAGATCGATCAGCCGCTTGTGATAGTTCAGATAGTTCTCTTTGTCCGCATCCACGAACGCAAAATCGAACGATCCGTTCATCTCCCCCTGCACAACAGCACAGACCCACTCAATTTACTACTTTGTTAAATCTTTCATTCAAAACATTCTATTATCCTTCATATTACATACATTCTCAAGCATTTCATCCAGCAATGTCAGAGCAGTGCCTTCTCTGAAATCAATTTTGTGGGCAACTCCAGCTTTCTCAATGATAGGTCGCCCAATCTCATAAGTCTTTCTATCAGTGTCCATCGCTATTATCTGTCATGCCAACTTTCATCAATTAATTCTCGTCCATACAAAACATTAAATTTAAAAAAACCAACAAATAATTAAAACTTTACCCAAAAACTGAATATGTGCTCTTATTCAGTCAGTCCAATATGATTATGAAAAGGGATATGAATTACCTTTCCGTCCTCGGGTAAGGCAAAGGCTGTGCTGAGAAGTGAGTGACCTGTGTACATCCCAATCTCTATGGTGTTCTGAGTATTCATTAGCTTCAGTAGAAGGCTCAGAAATTGAGCTTCATCCGGAGGAATGGCCATAAAGCTCCTGTCAGACCATGAAGAATGATTTTTAGACATACAGCCCATCTCGACGAATCCGGAGACAGAGAGGAATAAGTGGGTTTTACCAGGGAACTTTGGCAGTCACTTCCCGAAGCTCCTGCAATGGCTCGGGCTCATGAGGGTACACGCTCGTTTCCAATATATACTGCAATATTCGCATTATTAACCAATCAAACGTTTAAAGTAGATGAATACACTGCAATATGAAAACTTTAACCTAATTAATTAATAACTCCACTAATTTAAGTAAAAACCACAGAAGCCAGACTTAACAAACACCATCCTGACCAAAACAATTTATTCTAATATCTTCTTTAAGGTTTACATTACAAATAACAATACTGAAATCATATAACAATATTATTGTATTTTACATTAAAATAACAATACTGAAATCATATAACAATATTATTGTATTTTAATCAGTGTCTGGTCTATTCTTGTCTTTATTAGCATCTTGTTTCACTTCTGAATTCTCTTAGACTATTCTCTTTCTCACCTGTTCATTCCAGTTTAATCTGGTTTTGTAGTAATTGGACTGCTAGCCATTCTATTGAAATACTCCCATCTGTTGATATACATGGTCTACCACTATATTCACCAATTAGTTATCTAGAAAAACAATCTATTATATATATACTTCCATCTGTGGAAGTACATGGTCTGCCTTTCTATTAGTCAGTTATTTAGGAAAGCAAATATAGATACTGAATATAGCATAATTCAGTCATACAACTTAACCTATTTCACAAAAACACAGAAACTGTGCAGATAACCAGTAGTCATCTTTCTTGGGTTAGCAAGTCCTCCAAAAACCACAAACCTTAACAGAGATTGTAGACATAACCAAACCAGTAACCATATTCTTGTGGTAAGACTGGGCTTCAACACACCAGCTTAAAACTTAAATTATGTTACTCTGTTCTATGATAAATTCTTTGTAAAAAACTAACAAAACTTTCACAATATTTTCAATAATTAACTAATATAAACTTACCCCCAAAATAATAATAATAATATGAAACTACTATATCTGCCCCTTGCGTTGAAACAGCCAGTGGGGGTGAGACTAACCTGATAGAGAGCATCGCTCTGCAGCAGACTTTTGTGATCCATTTGATGATGGATGGCAGCCTTACTCTCCTCTTGTACTTGGGTTGAGTCCGCCTTCACCTCTTCTGTAGGTGGCCGTTGAACATCTGTTGTCCCTGGTATTTCCTCAGACCTTAAACACGTCTGAGCCATAACTGCGAGAAGAAGACGAGGAATCTGCCCCAATGATTATGTGGTGGTATGGTAATGCAATTTTACAAGTTCATTGTGGCACAATCTGAATTGGACAATTAAGCATAGAAGATGTTATTTTCCTGGTTTAGATATAAATATGAGTTAGTTATATTGATTTGGGATGGAATTTGACAAGGAAAATGGAACTATTTTTTTAATAAAATACATTGAAATTTTTTTGATGAATTTTTTGTTGAAACTTTTTTGATGATCCTTAAAAAAAAAATTCTTGAAATTTTTTTGATGATCTTTAAAATTTTTTGTTGAAACTGTAAAAACCAATAATAGAGTTGTCAAAACAATCAAATTTGAGGGGCTATTCGGTTTTGAAATTCTTAATCTAATAGTGATTGATCTTGGATTTAAATACCATCTGGATTATTGATCTTGGATTTAAATACCATATGGATTATTATAACTATTATAATTTGATAAATGCGGAAACACAAATTAACATGAGACAAAACACAGTCACACAGAAATAAAAGACACAGAGATTTAACCTGGTTCACCCAAGGATTGGGCTAAGTCCACCAAGCAAAGGTATCTGTTTTCTTTTATTCAAATCATGGAGATTACAGCAGCTAGCTCACACTTTTCACCACTCCATTTTTGCCTCTACGGGCTTACATAATTTATATACAATTACATGAAAACGGATTATAGAATGCACTCACAACAAATTCTAACTTGGGCTCAATAGTTACAACCAACACTGAATTTTTGGATCTAAATCTTAATCATGGAAAATTTGTTGTCACCGTTTCCAACAATCTCCACCTTGACAACAATTAACCTCATACCTTTCTCTTGCTTTTGTTCATCACCTTCTCTGAAAGCCAAGAGAAGCCAAGCACCATTGTAGCTTCTCAAACATTATGGTTTTGTGAACATGTCTGCAGAGTTATCTTTTGTATGCACTTTCTCAAGAGAGACTCCACCTTCATCGATAACCTGTCTTACAAAATGGTACTTGATAGGTGTATGTTTTGTTTTACTGTGATAGGCTGGATTCTTAGCCAAGTGAATAACTGTAACACCCCTTTTCACTCACTACTGTGTAGGTGTTACTACACGGAATAACAACATTCTCACTCACAATTAATCACATGCATTTAAAACAAGTTAAACACATTCAACATAGAGTAATCATACGATTTACTGCCATAATCAACAATCAATACTATTTAACATCAATTCATATACACAGCGGAATACATGTTAGTTATAATATCATACAGAGATGCACAATCATAAATTAACATCCTCTGATACTTATCTTTCAACCATGGTAGATTCCACCAACCAAGTGCAGGCCTTCCACGAACCTCCTAGCCTTAGACTGCACTGCTCATCATCTCAACAGTGGGTCACCCCCGAGCTGGAACTAAGCTCCACCCCAAGACAAGGAATCCTAGGCTAGGATGAGGTTATAGGGGGAACAACACATAGCCACAAGGATGGGATTCTCTCCCAGGAATCTCTCACGCTCACTGCCCAAAGACCCTCATTCCCCACAAGCATGTTCCACCCCAGAAGTATACACCTTCTCTATCACCCGCGCAATCCTTCGGCTGCTAACTTCCCTTGCCTTGGGTTACAGCAATAGACCGGACCGGAAGTCTCCGGGCTCTGTGGTAGCTACGAGGTTCCTTCCAGGAGTTCTCTCCTTCCTCTATACACTCTCTCACTTGGAGAGAGTGTTGCTCCACTAGCCAAGAAGCCACATGCAGTCCAGCACTGCGTGGCCACAATAATAAATAGGGAAAACTGATGTAGCTTTCCTATAGGCTCAACAATGGCCAAATGGCTCATGGTCACGGCTTTGGGATAGAGACCCCACGCACAGGCTCGATCTCAAACAGAGGATGCACACAGATTCTCCAGACGGACACAAGTTTTTTGGTTCATAAGATGTATGAGGGTTCTTTGTAGAGGTTGGATCAGTCGTACCGCTCAGAGCCCGTACGCGCTCAGGCCGTCGGGTGGAATGGAGGAGAACCACCATCACGACTCATCTTTGCCATTTTATTTGCATGGGCCTAGGTTGACACTTGTCGCCCTGGAAACTGCATGCGTTTCCCCAGCACACATCCCCTTCCTCATGGTTAGGAATTTAGGATAAAACATAAAATGCTCATGCCTTTTTGGAATAATATTAAAATATTATTCCCAAGGCTGAAGCCCCCTAGGCTTAACACTTAGCCCCTTTTCCCACCTTCCAGCCCCTAATCCCTTACCTACTCTATGGAAGCTCAGTCCCCCTTCACTCATTCATCGTGGTCGATCTACACCTGGCGGTGTTTACAATTTTATTAAATGTTCTGCATGATTACATATACAACAACAGGCTCCTGGCCTTCAACACTTAGGCTCTCTGGCCTAACAAACACATAAGCCACTAGCTTATAAAAACTTGGCTCACCAACCTATAAAACATAATTACAATTCCTTTCAGAATATGATTTACAACAGGGCTCGGCCTTGGGGACACTACAATCCCCCTCCCCTTATTTTTTCACTGTCCTTAGTGCGACTTACACTGTCTCTGCAAGCCTTTCAAAATTTTCAAAAAGATGTGGGTACTCTAAACACATAGCATCTGCATGCTCCCATGTCGTGTCCTCAGGACCGTACCAGGTCCACTGGACCTTTACAAGCTCTATAGCTTGATTCCTGAGTTGTTTTCTTTTCCTATCCAATATGCGCACGGGATGCACTTGCAGAACACCTTCTGGTTCCACCTGAATCACATTCCAATCGATAACATGATTAGCATCAGGTACATATTTCTTAAGCAGTGAAACATGAAACACATTATGTACAGTCATAGATGCAGGTAATGCAAGCATGTATGCAACTGGCCCAAT
>SNQJ01S0011384.1:66453-106025 GCA_010110895.2 Picea sitchensis
AAGGATGGGATTCTCTCCCAGGAACCTCTCACGCTCACTGCCCACGGACTCTCATTCCCCGCATGCATGTTCCACCCCAGGAGTATACACCTTCTCTGTAACCCGGACAGTCCTTCGGCTGCTAACCTCTTTTACCTTGGGTTACAACAACAGACCGAACCGAAAGTCTCGGGGCTCTGTGGAAGCTACGGGGTTCCTTCCAGGAGTTCTCCCCTTCCTCTGTACACTCTCTCACCTGGAGAGAGTGTTGCTCCACTGGCCAATAAGCCACATGCAGTCCAACACTACATGGCCACAACAATCAACAGGGAAAACTGACGTGGCTTTCCTACATGCTCAACAATGTCCAAATGGCTCATGGTCACGGCTTTGGCACAGAGACCCCATGCACAGGCTTGATATCAGACAGAGGATGCACACAGATTCTTCATATTGACATAGGTTTTTCGGTTCAGAAGATTTACGAGGGTTCTTTGCAGAGGTTGGATCAGTCGTACCGCTTAGAGCCCGTACGCACTCAGGTCGTCAGGTGGAATGGAGGTGAACCCCCATCACGGCTCATCTTTGCCATTTTATTTGCATGGGCCTGGGATGACACTTGTCTCCTTGGAAACTGCATGCATTTCACCAGCACGCATCCCCTTCCTCATGGTTAGGAACGTAGGATAAAACATGAAATGCTCATGCCTTTTTGGAATCATATTAAAATATTATTCCCAAGGCTGAAGCCCCCTAGGCTTAACATTTAGCCCCTTTTCCCACCTTCCAGCCCCTAATCCCTTACCTACTCTATGGAAGCTCAGTCCCCATTCACTCATTCATCGTGGTCGGTCTGCACCTGGCAGTGTTTATAATTTTATTAAATGTTCTGCATGATTACATATACAGCAGCAAGCTCCTGACCTTCAACACTTAGGCTCCCTGGCCTAACAAACACATAAGCCACCAACTTATAAAAACTTGTCTCACCAGCCTATAAAACATAATTACAATTCCTTTCAAAACATGATTTACAACAGAGCTCATCTTTGGGGACACTACAATAACACTCTGACTGTCACAAAGTAACTTTACTTTGTCATGCATCCTTCCAAACTCACCAAACAAACCTTTCAGCCAAACTGCCTCTTTGCAAGCATGTAAAGCAACTACATATTTTTATTTGTAGTGGATAAAAAAACAATGTTTTGTAGCTTTGACATCCAACTAATAGCTCCACCTGCAAGAGTAAAGACATACCCTGAAGTCGACCTTCTCTTGTCCAGATCACCTGCAAAATCATAATCAACATATCCACAGACTAGCTCACTAGCTCACGGCCATTGTTATAGGTGATACTGTAATCACTTGTTCCCCTTAGATACTGAAGCACCCATTTCACTGTTGCCCAATGCTCTTTATCTGGATATTCCATAAAACTGCTGACAACCCCAACCGCATGTGAAATGTCTGGTCTTGTACTAACCATTGCATACATTAGACTTCCTACTGCATTAGCATATGGTATTCGAGACATATATTCATTTTCTTCTTTTGTACTAGGACATAAACATGAAGAAAGCTTAAAATGGGAAGCCAAAGGGACTGAAACCGGTTTCACATAGTTCATACCAAACCTCAAAAGTATCTTCTCAACATACTTATGTTGTGACAACCAAAGCTTACCATTCCTCATGAATATCTCCATCCCCAAAATCTGCCTTGTTGCTCCTAGATATTTCATATCGAACATCCTAGCCATATGAGCCTTTAACCTGTTATCTCAGTTATGCTTTTTCTTGCTAAAAGAGTATCATCAACATACAACACTAATATAATGAATATGTCATTATTTAATTTCTTAAAGTAGACACAATGATCATACTCACTCCTTGTATAATTTTGGCTCACCATGAAAGAGTCAAATTTCTTGTACCGTTGTTTGGGTCACTRCCTCAGACCATACAATGATTTCTTGAGCTTGCAAACAAATTTATTGCTGCGATTTTGAACGAACCCTTCCATTTGTTCCATGTAAATGTCTTGATCCAAATCTCCATGTAAGAAAGCAGTTTTAACATCTAGTTGCTCCAACTCCAAATCAAGCAATGCAACTAATGCTAACACAATTCGAATTGAAACAGTCTTTACAACTGGTGAAAAAATCTCATGAAAGTCAATACCTTCTTTCTGAGAATACCCTTTTGCAGCCAGCCTTGCTTTGTACCTTTTCCACCTTATCATCAACATCTTTCTTCAGCTTGTAGACCCACTTGCAACCTACATTTTTCCTGTCTTTTGGAACCTCTACCAGGTCCCATGTAGCATTCCTCTCTAATGCTTTCATTTCATCCTTCATCGCTTCTTTCCATTTATCATTGTTTGAACCCTTCACAGCTTCCTGATAGCATGAAGGTTCATCATCATTAGTACTTAAAGAAACTGATGAAACAAAATCATCATACCTTCTTGGAGGAACTCTGACCCGTGTAGACCTCCTTAGAGAAGTTTGTGGTTCATCCACAATCTGTTGAACGTCATCATCCACGTTTTATTTTGCAGGAACTTCTTCATCAACATCTTCAGAAACTTGTTCATGTTCACTTTCATCTGTATTTGAACTGGTTTCAAACTGATTCTGTTTATACTTAGGTACTTCTTGTTGTTTCATTTGAACATCTACACTTGATTTGATGAGAGATGATTCATCAAATATTACATCTATGTTAATGGTGATCTTATGGGTAGTAGGATCCCACAACCTATACCCCTTAATACCATAACCATATCCAACAAAGATAAACCTTTTTTATTTTGGATCTAATTTAGAGCGCTGATGTTTCAGAATTAGAGTATAGGCATCACAACCAAAAACTTTAAGATTCAAATAATTACAAGGGTGACCTGTCCATACCTCTTCTGGAATTTTGCATTCTATCGCTGTTGATGGTGATCGATTCACCAGATAACAAGATGTTGTTACTACTTCTGCCCAGAGTTCCTACTGCAAATTGGCGTTACTAAGCATACTCCTTGCTCTCTCTAGAAGAGTCATGTTCATGCGTTCAACAACTCCGTTTTGTTGAGGATTATAGGAAATGGTTTTATGCCTATCGATCCCAAATTCCTTGCAATAATTCTCAAACTCCATTGACGTAAATTCACCACCATTATTAGTTCTTAAACATTTAATGGATCTACGAGTGCTCTTTTCCACTAAATCTCTAAACTGCTTGAAAATTGTAAATACAATAGCCTTACTCTTTAACATATAGATCCACGCCTTCCTAGAGAAATCATTTATAAAAGTTACAAAATATGATGATCCCCCATATGAAATAGTAGGGGATGGTCCCCAAACATCAGAATGGATATAGTCTAGGATTTCTTCACTGGTGTGTCTTCCAGTTTTAAATCTCTTCCTATTCTCTTTTCCATAAACATAGTGCTTGCAGAAATCTAACTCTAAAGACTTTAGGCTAGGAAGTAACATGCGATCATTTTAATCCTTGTTCACTCATATGACCCAACCATTGATGCCACAGTCGAACAGAATCACTATCATTCTCAGATACCATTGTTGCATGATCTAATTTAGTCCTCCCTTCTAAGAGAAATAGGTTACCAACGTTCTTTGCTTTCATAACCAGTAGAATTCCTTTGTAGACCTTCATAACTCCACCTTGAACAATGGTCTTATAACCTCCTTTGTCTAAGACTCCCAAAGAGATTAGGTTCTTCCTAAGATCAAGTACATGTCCTACATCAGTTAGTATTTTAACAGTTCCATCAAACATTTTAATTCGGATGCTACCAATTCCCACAACTTTAGATGAAATTTTATTAACCATGTAAACTACTCCATCATTGATAGACTGGTAAGTTATAAACCAGTGTCTATGAAGACACATGTGGTTTGAAGCACTAGAATCTAATAGCCATTGTTGATCATGATGTGAACCAATACTAATTGATAAAACTTCATCAACCATACCTGACCCTGTTGACGAACCTGTTTCAGTTGTGTTTGCTTCCTTTGTCTCCTTTCAGGGGTCTTCTTTGGAGGCTTGTTGTCGCTTCCAATAGTACTTATTCAAGTGTCCATATTTTCCACAAAACCAGCACTTGAGCTTGCTCTTTCTGCCCTTCGACTTTGACCAAGAGAAATCCCTCTGACCTTGTCCTCTTTCTTTTGGTCTGCCTCTGATCACCAATGCCTTAGATGTAGAGGTTTCTAGATTGAATTTCTTCCTTGTTTCCTTAGACAGTAAAGCTCCAACAGTATCATCAAACTCAATACTTTCTATCGAACTGAAACTAATAGAAGTAATTAAATGATCCCATGACGCGAGCAAAGAACACAATAAAGTAATTGCCTTGTCTTCAGATTCAAATTTCACTCCCATGCTATCTAACTGGATTGGAAGAGTATTGAAAGTATTTAGATGATCATTTATTTTTGTACCTTCCTTCATGTGCAAACTGTACAATTTCCTTTTTCGGAAGATCTTGTTTGTCAAGGATTTCGTCATGTACAAACTTTCTAGATTTGACCACAAACCCACTGTTGTCTTTTCTGTAACAATGTTGAATAGTACATCGTCGACCAAACACAAGTGTATGGCACTCAGTGCTCTCGCATCCATTTCATCCCAGTCATTGTCTGCTATGTATGTGTATTGTTTCTCTTTTCCCAAAAGCGCCTTCACCACGCCTTGTTGCACAAGGAGATCGTGCATCTTAACCTTCCAGATCTCGAAATTGTTCTTGCCATTAAACTTTTCAATTTCGAATTTGGCACTCTGCATATTTTTCATTAGAGGAAACATACAAAAACAAACACCATTGCTTGTAATAACCAAGGCCCTTCGAAAAATATGTGAGAATAATAATGGTTTAAATTCCACAAAGTTTAATAAAATATTTGATACAAAAACTTTTAACTTTTAAAACCTTATACCTCCCACCTTTTAAATATTATATTTCATCCTAAATATAATAAACATTCACTCCATTAAAAAATCCCTTTTATAAAACATCCTTCATGTGATCCTCCACATGACTTGACTTTAACGTTTATCAAAACAAAAAAGAAATTCAACATTGAAAAAAGCCAAACAATTCTTCATACCATATGATTATATTGAAAAGCAAGGTCAGCACTCCCATCCACTAGTCGTTTAAGGAGATGAGTGCTCCCATCCAACACTTAAAGGAGCGTTGGTCTTGAAAACTCAGAGTGCATGAAGGGAAGTACCAGACGAGTGCTCCCCTCGAGAAGGAACCCAAGTGCTAATGCAAAAAATTCAACGCTCCCACAAACAAATGAAGTCTTACCCCTTCAACACATGTGCCTAATCATGCTGATGTAAAACCGGAGCTCCTTCACCTTGCTCGATCTGTGCGCACCAGTGTCTTGTCCATGCTCGACGCTTTGATACCACTTGTTATAATTTGATAAATGCGGAAACACAAATTAACATGAGACAAAACACAGTCACGCAGAAATAAAAGACACAGAGATTTAACGTGGTTCGCCCAAGGATTGGACTACGTCCACCAAGCAAAGGTATCAGTTTTGATTTATTCAGATCATGGAGATTACAACAGCTTTCTCACACTTTTCACCACTCCATATTTTCCTCTACGGGCTTACATAATTTATAAACAATTATATGAAAACGGATTATAGAATGCGCTCACAAAAAATTCTAACTTGGGTTGAATAGTTACAACCAACACTGAATTTTTGGATCTGAAATCCTAATCATAGGAAATTTGTTGTCACCGTTTCCAACAATAACCAATCTAACAAGATATTTCTTGAAAAAATATCAAATTATTATTATGTTATTTTGAAATGTAACTAATCAATTAAACAAATTGACGTTCTATCCAGTAAAAACTTTGTTGTACCAAATATTTATACTCAAAACAAATCAATGACAAGGAAAAAAAGACACAAGACTTGTCCACTTACTAATTCAGTCCTTTTGAAATGACAAGACACTAAAAACATGCATTATTATTCCCACTATGGATGGATATGACAGTCGAAAAAAAATATTTTTGGACATATATTGAAGTCAATGTCCATCAACTCACTTAGAAAAATTTCCATGTCTAGTGGTGGGAAAAGACAATATACAAAATAGTATTGATGTTCAACACCATAGTATTGGTGTTCAACACCATAGTAGGCTTGGCAGTCAATTCGGTCCAATTGGATGCACAGAAGAGTACAACCTTTGTTAGCCACATTAATCTTTTAAAGACGTGCACTGTCTCCATCCCTCTAGATTTTCAATCCCTCTCAGATGATTATATATAAATTTGCCTCTCAGATGATTTTATATAAATTCCTCAAAGAAGTTTTTAGTTAGAGATTTTGAATCCCTCTTAGATTTATCCTTGTTAATATATTAGAAATTAAAATGAATCTAATATAATTATTATAATAAATTTAATTATTTAAATATCCTAAATTTATTTCTTTATTTATCAAATTTAAAATCAATTTTTATTTTTCAAACATACAATGAAAAAACTAATCGATGTCCAGTTACTACTCATTTTAATGGAATTTAAATTCATATTAATTAATCTAGTGTCTTCCATCCAAGTATGGTTGACCGCTTCTTGAAGCATGTGTTACCCTTTATCTTAGCTTTGTTATTTATGCTCTTATTKCTATCTTTGCCACCACCTTGCTTTTCAATCTTAGGTGCACTTCCCACTAGCTCMTGGCATAAGTGGATTCAGTGCGCACTTAAAAACCAACAACACAAGCAAAAGCATAACCATAAATTTATGTTTCGTTGTTTCTCTTAGTCTGTTTTGATTTAGAAATGGATGGAACCCTGTTTTGATTTGGAAATTGAGATTGATATCCTCCCATGAAATTGAAATGATGAATAATGAAATTGAAATGATGAATACAAAGTTAAGAGGGGTAGAAAATCGAAAGTTTAGCAAAGACGTTGATGTTTTCTCCATTTGTAATCAATTATTTGATTCAAAATAGGCTCTTTTCTTTTCATTCCCTTGATAACTAACCTGAAATCAATTGAAGCATAAGTACAGAATAATCATTAGGAATTATTCAAATAAGGCAAGTTCAATCAAGAAAATTAACCAAGCACATACATATATGCTTGCTCTTGTTTACCTAGCCAGTCCTAGATATCCAAATCATTGGGCGATACACTTCCACCAACTCAATATCCAAATCATTGGGCAACACCAACAAATAAGGCAAGTTCAATCAATAAAATTAACCAAGCACATACATATTACCTAGCCAGTCCTCGATATCTAAATCATTGTACGACACATTTCCACCAACTCGATATCCAAATCATTGGGAAGCACCAACATTCCAAGTGCCTACTAATATTCTTCCAAGCACCAAAGAAGAAAATATTATGAAAAGGAAAACATAGTGAGTTGTGGTTCGACATCCTAAATCGATAAGGAACAGAAAAAGTGGAGCAAATATGAAATTGACTAACTTGATTTCTTTGGTGTCTATGTATTGTGCTCGCATTGTCTAAGAGATGACTATGTATATCTATCAAGATAAAGTAATACAAATAGTAATACAAATACCAAGATGAAAGTTAGTTCTTACCCGTTACAGGGCTCAACATGAAACCACTTGTTCAGCCAACAACGGAAAGAGCATTTCTCCGATTCTGAATAGTAGTGGAGCCGTATTCTTGAATTTGGGGCTCATACACAGTCTTCTCTTGAATTTTGTGTACGTATCGAGCATACACTGCATCTTTGCCATGCGTCCACCGAAGCTCAATAAGCTTCAAGATTGTAAAACATTGGAATTATAGGAACCCTACAAAATAATCGAAACCCAGACAAAAATGTGTGAGAGATTTAATATTCACCTTCACAACAATAGATGTGATAAACTCTATTACTCGATTCGCCAATATAGTGTGCAAAAACCATATCTGATCCACACCAATAACTTGGTCGCTGAATGGAACTGGAAACCACACCAGAAACTGCACCATTTCCCCACAAACTGCAAGCCAGAAAATAAGTACAAATAGACCCCACAAACTCCAATCCAAAAAATTAGTAGAAATAGACCTCACAACTGTAGATTTAAGGATATCTTGTAAACTTCCACTATTGTGTTTATTTGCAGAAATAGGCATCTCTTCCTAGTGATTCAATCCAACAAAAAAATCTTTTAGATTTTCGTCTTAAATTGTCTATGATGCCTCTCTCTTTTGCGGGATTTTTGTCCAAAATTGAAACGACATATCCGAAGGTGAGAGCATAAGAGGCACCGAAGCATAGGATTAGAAAAATAATCACATAAGCCACCTCGATACAAGGCATAGGTAACAACATGAGCAAGGCTAACACGGACGAAGGTAGAGTGGTTTGGGCATCTTCAACTACAGAAACACTAATTTTAGAAACTGTCTGCAAGTTGTTTGAAGGAGTAGAAACTATATAAATGGCAAACTAAACCACTGTGTATTCTACGTCTACCAGCAAAGGTAGAAAAACTGGAGAAACAACCTTGCAGGCTCAACAGAGTTGAAAAAACCTTTGCTTTGCAGGACTCAATGGCTCGGGCACAGAGTATGTGTGCAGAGTAGGGCTTGATGGACCAAGAAAAGGTAGAGACTCTACATTCCACGAAGGTTGGAGGAAGGATGGTGGTGTTGCCATCTTAGCAAGTGGCCGAGTCTTTCGAGAAGAGCATCCCACAAGTGGCATTTTTATATGATTGTTAATAGGATGAAAATAAGTGTTTGAGGGCAAGTGGCATTGTTTAATATGCTGCAAACAAACAAAAAAATGTCGAGGAGAACCTCCCCAAAGAGAACGCCTTCGGTGTAATTATATTTTGTGCCATTATTTTATCTTCTTCTATGAGAGTCTATATATGTAATTTTTCATTCACATCAAAGGTATAGGCATACATAGAGATGGAGAACCAAAAGGCTTATCTTTCCCGGGTGGTTTTTTCTTGATGTATTTATTTGGTATTAAGAAATAAAGGATTATCCTTTCCCGATGGTTTTTTCTTGTTAGGTTTTCCACATAAAATATTTGGTATTCTATTATTCTTTTATCGTCATTTTTTTTATTAGTTATCTTAGATCTATCTTAAGGTATTTCAGATCTAGATCTTTTAGATTAAGGTCTATTCATGTGGGTTAGAGATCTATATAACTATGCTTTAGATATATTCATGATAGTATGAGATCTATATACTTGTGCATTACATCTATAGAATTTTGTTTTAGATCTATTGTTGACTGTTGTTTTTAACCTATCAACTCGTATCATAGTTTTGTTGGAGATTTGATGTGTGTAGGATTCATTTATAGGTGATTGTTATGGAGATAATGATAAATATTGAAAATCTTACTAGGCAAAAGTTCACCATATGGAGGTAAAAAATGGAAGATACAATGACTTTCAAAGATCTGCTACAAATTGAGGGAAAATCAAAGAAACCCTCATCGATGACTTATGAACGTTGGGAGAAGTTAGATCGAAAGACAATAGCTACTATTTGATAGTATTTGGCAAACATGGTATACTTCCATGTCTCACAAGAAAAGACAGTTGAGTCCTTATGGAGAAATCTTCATGATCTATATAAACGAGGTGGTCAAGAAATTACTTTTGATGAAGACATTGTTTAATCTCAAAATGAAGGAAGGGAGTTTAATGGATCAACATTTAAATGAGTTGCACATTGTTTTGAAATAGTTCATTTCGTTGAAGATTGTATTTGATGATGAGATCCAAGCACTTCTAATCTTGAGCTCAATGCCAGAAAATTGGCAGAACTTGGTTGTCACCATAAGTAATGCAACACCGAAAGATAAATTATGTTTTGAAGATGTTTCTAATAGATTATTAAATTAAGAGATGAGCAGGAAATCTATTGGCGAAGAAATGAAAAATATGGAGGCATTATCTCTTGGTGATTGAGGAAGGCAACCAACCATAAAGAAATCAAGATCTAGAGGTAGGTCAAAGTCTAGGCGTGAAAGAATAACCTCCTATCATTGTGGAAAACTTGTCATGTCAAAAGAAATTGTTGGAAATTTAAAAGGGAGAAAAATGAGTAAAAGACAACCAACAACAACAACAATATTGAAGAAACTATTGCTATTGCAAGAGATGGTGAGGTATTAATTATTGTTTCTTATGAGGATGCATGCCTTTATACTTGTACTTATGATAGTGGTTAAGGATTTTAGATTCAAGAGCCTCCTACCATGCTGAGCGAGGCAAAGAAAAAATATTTCTTATAAATCAAGTGATATGGGTAAGGTTTGCTTGGATAATAATAGTTTTTATAATATTGAAGGAGTGGGAGATGTTCTTTGGGAGATGTTCTAATAAAGACAAAATATGGTTGTATTTTATTGCTTAAACAATTCATGCATGTACGAGAGATGAGAATGAATTTGGTTTCAATCGGGAAGTGAGATGATGAAGGATTCCATATAGTGCTTGGCAAGAGAGGCTAGAAAATTGTAAAATGATCATTGGTTGTTGCAAAGGGGTAAAACATAGGCACTCTCTACACATTAAAATCAAAATTGTAGAAATCAAACATTGATGTTATTGGAAAGGAGGATCCTACAACATATCTATGGCACAAAAGACTTGGGCACATGACAAAAAGAGGTATAAAAATCCAAGTGCTGAGAAAAACCATTTTGCTGGGACAAAAGGTACAAAAGGTACAAATATTAAATTTTGTGAACATTGTATTATGGGTAGACATAAAAGGGTATCATTTATGAGGAATAATTTTAAAAGGGATATAGAAATATTAAATCTGGTGTGTTCTGATGTTAGTGGCCCAATTGATATAAAATCACTAGGAGGAGCTACTTATTTTGTTACATTTATTGTTGATGCATCAAAAAAGGTGTGGGTTTTCCCTATTAAGGGAAAGGATCAAGTTAGACATTTTTCAGAAATTTCATATGGATGTTGGAAGGGAGACTAACAAATTATTGAGATGTATTAGAACTAATAATAGTGGGGAGTATTTCTCTAAGGAATTTGAAGAATATTGTAGTAAACATGGCATAAAGCATGTAAAAATTGCCACCCCAGAACAAAATGGAACAACTAAGAGAATGAATGAGACAATAATGGAGAAGGTGAGAAGCATGATTTCAAATTTTGGTTTGCCTAAATTTTTTTGGGAAGAGGTTGTTGGTACATCTTGGTACTAAATAAATCATTCTCCCACAACTTCATTGGATGGTGGCATTCCTAAAAAGGTATGGAGTCGTAATGATTTATGTTACACTCATATGAAATTTTTTGATTATGAAGCATATGTGCATATTCCTAAAGAACAGAGATCAAAGTTGGATGAAAAGTCATTGAAATGCATTTTCCTAGGATATATTGATAATGAGTTAGGTTATCGGTTGTGGGATCCTCTAAAACAGAGAGTTGTTAGAAGTAGGGATGTCATTTTTAATGAAGAAAAAATGTTTAAAATTACTGACAAAGGTGTGGAGACACATAAATTTGTTGAAATTCAGGGGAAACAAGAGAATCAACCACCATTACAAGAAGACATTAATGATAATCCATTACAACAAAATGAAAATGAGGAACAACAACAAGAAGAACATGAAGAACAATGAAATTGACAACCACTAAGTGAAATCTCACCACAAAATTTAGAATTTGCAGGTCTATAAGGCCACATAGGCCTTCATTAAGGTATCCTTCCTCACAATATATTTTATTGATTGATGAAGGTGGACGTTCTTGTTTTCAGGAAGCATGTGAAGGAGAAAATTGTATCAAATGGAAAAAGGCCATGCAAAAAGAGCTAAAATCCATACATGATAATAAGACATGGGATTTGGTTGGAAGGCCAAAAGGGAGAAAGTTTTTAAAGAAAAAGTGGGTGTATAGAGTAAAACGTGAAGGCAAGGAAAATCAACAATTATTTAAAGCAAGGCTAGTTGTGAAAGGATTCGAGCATGAACAAGGTGTTGATTTTACAAAAAAAATATCTCAAGTTCTCAAAATGTCATCAATATGAGTAGTACCTTGTCTTATCATTTCTATATATTTAGAATTGGAACAGTTATATGTCAATACGACCTTCTTACATGGAAATTTGGAAGAAGAGATATATATGGAGCAACTAGGGGGGTTTATTGAAAAATGTAAAGAAAATTTGGTCTACGGGTTGAAGAAGAGTTTATATGGGTTGAAACAAGACCCTCATCAATGGTATAAGAAATTTTACTCTTTTATGCTTGATCATGGTTTTAAAAGGATAAATGTAGATCACTGTGTGTATATTAAAAGAGATGAAAATGGTAATTTAATTGTCTTATTATTATATTTTGATGACATGTTGATTTTCGGAAAAGATAATTTGATGATTACCACATTAAAAGAAGAATTAAACAAGACCTTCGCAATGAATAATTTAGGATGAGAAAGGAAAAGTTTGGGGATGCAAATTATATGTGACATGAAAAGAAAGAAACTATGGTTGTCACAACAACAATACATTGGAAAAGTATTGGAAAAATTTAATATGGCTAATGCAAAACCTGTAAGTACACAACTTGCTTCTCATATTGAATTAACATCTAATCAATTCCCCACCAGTATTCAAGGAAAAGAAGAAATTTCCAAAATTCCATATGCTTCAGCAGTAGGAAGCCTAATGTATGCAATGGTATGCACTCGCCCCGACATTGCACATTGAGTGGGAGTTGTAAGTAGATTTCTTGCAAACCTAGGAAAGGAGCATTAGAATACAGTTAAATGGATTTTCATATATATTATAGAATCAATTGATTATTGTTTGTGATTTCAAGGTACTAATACCTTGTTGGAAGGATTTACAGATGTTGATGTTGATATGGGAGGTGACATGGATTCTAGAAAATCCACAACATGCTACATCTATAATTTTGCAGGAGTTACAGTCTCATGGGTATAATCTAGATTACAAAAGGTGGTGGATCTTTCTACCATGGAGGTTGAGTATAATGAAAGAACTAATGCATGCAAGGAGATGCCTTGGATGAGGAGGTTCTTTGAGGAACTAGGTGTGCAACAAGAAAAGTATGTATTGAATTGTGATAGCCAAAGTGCAATCTATATTGCTAAAAATATTGCCTTCCATTCTAAGACAAAACACATCGATGTTAGATATCATTGGATTTTCCAAGTTCTAGATGATGAGCTACTACAATTGGAAAAAATACACACAAAATACAATCTAGCTGATATGTTAACAAATGTTTTGCTAAGAAATAAGCAGGAGCTTTGTAGAACCTTAGTTGGTCTCATCCAAACATGATGAAGATATTTTGGGATTGGGTGAGTAGCAAGGAGATAGAAATTATAACAGAGGCTTCAATTTGGTCTCAAGTGGGAGATTGTTGTATGTGAGACCAAATAATAAAATAATTGTATTTCTTGAATTCCTAAAACTTCATGAATGTACTCTTCTAAAGAGTTCAACATTATTCTATCTTATTATATGAGAGCCTATATATGTATTCTTGCTCTCACATAAAAGGTACAAGAAGGAGTAGAGATGAAGCAGAAGGAGTAAAGTTGAAGGTTGATGTATCTATTTGTTAATAAGAAATAAATATTGATCATTTCCTAGTAGTTTTTCCTTGTTGTGTTTTCCACCTAAAATATTTGGAGTTTTGTTATTCTTTCATTATGATTTTTTTTACAGAATATATATAAAGAACATAAGGACTTGCTTATTACTAGGAATATGTTGTGGTACTCAAGACTTCCATGTGTTCTATAACTATATACATGCAAACTTTAGCATTGGTAGTTACTTAGCCTATTTATGTTTCCATCTGTCCATAAATCGACTTGTTAATTGATTGCGTAAATAATTTTGGAACACGCCTAAACTAGTAGGATCTCGTCCCAAATTGGAGTTTTGGTCTGTTCAGATCGGGACTATAAGACCTTTTGAATTTTCCAGTCTAAGTACAAAACTGTACAATTGTAGTGGTCACATTCGATATAGCCTATGGTCACGAACCCCAAGTGGGCCGTTCGCATGTACATTCACAGGAAACAAAATTATAATCTCACTACATACAGTAAGTATTCCTACAATCGGATCCCTTATTTTTTTGCAAAGGTTAAACGATCGAACATCATGAATTAGATTATGTATTACTATTGTCGAGTCCTTATTCTCGTTGAGTATTATGATTTTGTATTGTCTTAATAGAGTAGAGGTCTTATTTATTTTCATTTGGTTCTATAACAGAGTTTTAAGGAGAGTTTATGACTCTTCGATTTAATAATTTCCTTTAAACAAGAGGTAGGAGGTTACCTATTGGAAATGTTTGTTTGTTCAAGTGCTATGACAATGAATCTATGTATAAGTGGGGTTTTCTAAAGAAACTCTTGGATCTTTGTTTAATACGAGCTATATACTGATCTAACTATAACCATGTCGATTTATTTCGTATATGAATATATATATATATATGAGCTTATAAGCAAAAAGTGGAAAGACTTACTCCACTTCAAAATTATTCACATATAGGTCCATCTAAAATTGCAACTTCAGAAATACGCATACATTTGCAGATCGATCTATTCCTTCAAGTTCATTTACACCTAGATGGGTTCTACCTAGAATTTTAGTTTTCGGAAGGAACTATCCCAGAATTGGTATTTAATTATGAACTTCATACAACAAACAGATGTTACCCATGGAAAATTAATTTCAACTTAACATAAATAGATGCGTAATAAATGATATACCAAAATCATTCAGGACACAGAAGGAGAATATTTAACATATATGAACCAATTCGTGGGAAGCAAAAGGGAACAACCACATTCCTCCCAACCGTAGAACAGGGCAGCCAAACTAACTTGCCCAATTCACCCCCTAGCCTGACCATGAATCCATGAGAGTGAACTTGGAAACTCCTATTCAACATTGTCCTTCAATTCCAGTAGATTCCTCTTGCCTCACAATCACTCAGTAGTGTTCATAACAGCAAGTAAAAATCAATAGTCTCTTTCCCAGCATACTTGGTAGCGTCTTGCCTCCTCACATATGCTATTTATCAATTTGCCTAGGTATTTTTCCCTCCCTTGGGAATTTTTTCATATTTTTAAATCTCTGATTTTCAGGGACTGCAAATGGCCAAATCACTGATTTTCCACTTGTAGCAATCAGCCTAGAGGTAGTTCCAACATGTTCCCCACTCATGGAGTCATGGTCAGCTTATTTTAACATGGTTGTTCCATTTGTCCTCCTGCAATCAATATAAAATATTTTGTTTTCATACAAGTGTCATAGTCAAATAGTTAGTTGGGTCAAATCAGATCCCTACCCAACAATCATAATAATTAATTACAATTATAAAATTCGAAATTTGGAATTGCCATAAATGGCAAAAATTTTCCAATTTTGAATTTACTAAAAATGGAATAATTTTCCAACCAATTTAAATTTCGAAAATACTTTATTTTTGGGGATGTCACATAGTGTCCATCGCGATTATCTATCATGCCAACATTCATCAATGAATTCTCCATCATGCAAACATTAAGTTTTGTTGTTTGGAAAACTGCTCATTGAATGAATAGACTAAAGTAAGTTACTAAGTAGACAATTTAACTCTTATTCTCTAAATTTAAACAGTAATAAGTGGACAATTTAGATTTTTAAGTTTGAAATAATTTTTTCCAAAGTTATGTTTCACAATGGATTGATGAATATAAAATTTTATTTTTAGAAATAATAGTGCATTTTAAAAAACTCTAAATCATCAAAATTTAAAAAAACCAACAAATAACTAAAACTTTAATCCAATAAATGAATATTTCCTCTTATTCAGTGAGTCCACTATGATTATGGAAAGGGATACGAATTATCTTTCTGTCATCAGGTAAGGAAGGGGATGCGATGAGAAGTGAGTGACCTGTGTACACCCCAATATTTATGGTGTTCTTGTCATTCATCAGCTTYGGCATAATGCTCAGAAATTGAGCTTCATCTGAAGGAATGGCCATAAAGATCCTATCACACCATGAAGAGTGATTTTCATGTATATCACCCATATTGAGGAATCCGGAGACAGAGAGAAATAGGTGGGATTTACAAGGGAAATTTAGTAGTCACTTCCCGAAGCTCCTCCAATGGCTTGGGCTCACGAGGGTACACGCTCGTTTCCAAACTATACTACAATACTGGCTTTATTAGCTAATCCAATGTTACGAGTAGATGAATATACTCCATTATGAAAATTTTAACCTAATTAATTAATAACTCTCCTAGATTTATGTAAAAACCGCAAAAGCGAGTGGGGGTGTGTAACACCCTTGTTTCCCCCAACTTGTAATTATTCATTAATTAGGATTACCATGCTATGGCATGGGAAGAGTGTAAATCTATTATTGTTTGAATTTCCAATAACTGACTATGGGGGTGAAGCCTTGAAAATACTAGCCATGATATCATTAGAGGAAATAATGTGAAAACTATAAGAGATCAGTTAATAAGAAAAGGACTGGTGGTTGAACCATCAACTACCCCATGAATGGAAGCATTGTCTAGCTACAAAAGGTGAGCTCGAAGTACCACAAGGTCCTGCATACCCAGACTGACCCAAGTTTCCTTCTGACAGAAGGAACAAGATAGGAGGGATGTGTGTGCAAGGAACACCAGAGAATAAAAAGAAGAGTGGAGAATGCAAGGAACTCCCCAGCAGAGAATGAGCCGAAGGCGACGAGCTTGATGCTGAGGAAGAATATGATCAACCTTGTCGAGGTCGTGACAAAGAGAGAAATCTCTGAGAGTATGTAAAGAACGAGACCTAAGAAGAAGACAGCGAGATTGATGCTGAGGAAGCACCTGATAAACCTCGCGGACAATGTGAAAGAGAAAGGATCGTTGAGAATTGACATAAATTCCCTGGTGATATCATGGCTCGGAACGGGGGTGGCCAGAGCACTAAGAATTAATGCCTCTGAGCCTATGGTTGGGTGGAAAGGAAAACAACCACAGTCAGTTTGTTGGCTACAACCTCTAATAGATAAGTATTCCAATATCCTATGTATTTAAGCTGTAATTGTGAATTAAAGTTGGATATCCTATGAATGTTGCATGGATGTGCGTGTTTTCTCAATGGTTATACTGTATCCATTTAATTTTTCCTAATTGTGTATTTAATAAAATAAGGAATTCTCTATCTTGTACATGTAAATTCATGAGCCCCATGGTGGCTCAAGTTAAAATAAATCAATTGTGAATTTGTTGACCTTGGGCATAGCCTCACGTGTGCACGCTGAAACTCCTAGTCGTTCTGAAGGAAGGAGTATGTTAATCTAAGGAGAGGTAGTGCATGTATGGATAGAGTCTCTGCGAAGCGGGCAGAGACTGAGAACACCCTTAATTTGTAGAGTTGATAAATGAGGGCAAGGGGTGCAAAGAATATTTCTCTAAGTGCTAAGTTCATGAGAAATAGCGCAAAATACCTAAGTACTTAAGGAGATAACAAATCTCATGAAGGATAGTGAGATTCAAGCCCCGAAAGGAGAGATCCTTTTGTTTGGAAGATGAATGGATGATATTGGTTCGAGAGGAGCCAAAGTTCTTCATGATCGTCGGATCTGGAGAAGGAACGCGGGCGTTAACCCTTAGAGCCCTTCGGACTTCACGGATCCGACGAATTGAGCATATTTGCTGCACAAGAGGTTATTTCCCTGAAGTCCTGAAGTCTCGAACTTAATCTAGGTCGTAGATCTGAGGATGCCCGAGAACTATCCCGTCCATCGGATCTACGATATAGTGAGCTTGACGTTGACCACTTTGGGAGGATAGAGGTTTGGTAACACAAAAACCCCTGAAGTCTCGAAGTCCTGAAGTTAATGTGGACCATCGATCTAAGGATCCTTCGGGATCCCTCACGACCGTTCGATTGTGGGGATGCGTGTATTATGTCGAGATCATGTGGTGGCCCATGTGTCGAGTGACGACGTTTCAAGGTGTCCCTCTTAGAGTGGTACACACTAGGACCCAAGGGACCCTTGAACGAAATTTAGGAGTTGTATATCTCTGTGGTCACGTAGATACCCTCGGACCGTGAGATTGAGGTTGTGGTCAGCGCAACTGACCGACTCTGGGAGAAAAGAGGAGTTTGCATCGCAAAACTCCTGAAGAGTTGGGAGCCGAAGCATATCTGAGCCGTCCAAGCTAGAGGGACAGGTGTTGTTAGATCCTTCACTCTGGAGAGAAGTCACCTTGGGAGAATTGAAGTGTGAAGGTACGATGATTTCCGAAGGTCGGAGTCCCGAAGTTATCCCAGCCATTTGTTGGAAAGGGACGTGTGGCAAAAGATCTGCCATTTCAGAGAAAAGTCACTCGGGGATAAAAGTGAGTGTGTTGAACAAGAACTCCCGAAGCCCGAAGAGTTGGAGTTCATCTGAGTCGTTCGTTGGCTAAGGACAGGTGTCAGCAGATCTTCCATTTCGGAAGATAGCCACCTCGAAGGATAGTGGGTTCGCGTGAGTTGAGAACTCCCGAAGCCTGAACTATCGAAGTAAATCATGACCGTCGTTCTGAGAGGGACACACATTAACCAGAAGTCGTCTGAAGCTCCAAAGGTAAGGAATCATCCTAGCCATCTATTGTTGGAACACATGGATACTCGAGATTTACTCCGGGGGAAAGTCACTCCGGAGGAATTGAAAAGTAAAGGCACGAGAAATCTCGAAGGCCGCGTCAGAGTTCATCAGAACCTTCCATTGGAATATGAAGCATGGCGTGAGATCTGTTTCTTTGGAGGATTGGTAACCCAAAATAAATAACGCGGAGGAGCATTGACTGCAAGTCGCCCGAAGCGAGGAAAAGCACATATATCGACCATTGATCGGGGAAAACACTTGGCGCTCGATCTGTAACTCCGGGTATAGAGCACTTCAGAGGAAACAGGTGTTTGGAGCATTTGAAACTCCTGAACGCCGAAGTCCCGAAGTAAATCGCAGTCGTCGGTTGTAAAAGAAGTGTGGACCATAGATCTGGTCTGTGTGTGTTCACAAGCTTGGAGTTTGGCGGATTCAGAGTCAGTGTGTCGAGAACACCTAGAACCCGAAGCTCCGAAGCGCCCTTTGATTTGGCACCTAGGCGCAGCCCGAGGTCATATGAAGGAAGGGGCCTAGCATGGAAATCTAGCGTCTTCTGTTCAAATCCTTCAAAGGGGCTAGGAAAGATCCCGGGGGTTTGGAAAAACCTGCACTTTGGTGAAAGGGTAACCTAGAGAGAGTTAAGGGAAACAAAATTTTGATACCCCACACCTTAAAAAAGCACCTAGGGGTTGAGTGTGTTACAGGGTGAGACTAACCTGATAGAGGGCATCACTCTACAATAGACTTTTGTGATTCATTTTATGGTGGATGGAAACTTTTCTCTACTCATGTACTTGGGTTGAGTCCGCCTTTACGTTTGTTGAGCGGTATTTCCTCGCAACTTAAACACAACTGATCCATAACTACGAGAAGAAGATGAGGAATTTGCCTCAATGATTATGTGGTGATATGTTATGGTAATGGAACTTTATTATATGATGTAAGGCTCATTGCGTGCATGGTAGTACTAACCTTGATGTTTTATTATGATGCTTTCCCTTTTGTGATTTTACATTTTCAAATAAATATTAGTCTATATAATATATAATTGTTAATGAAATCACTATTTTTTATTTTCTATTGCAGAATTAATGAAATCACAATTTTCACAATTATTGCAATTTTAATGAAATCACAATATTCACAATTTTATGTTGCACCTTTAAACACTGTCTTTTGTAAAATGGTATAGATAATGGTATACTAGAATAGAAAAAGACCACCAGGTTCTAGTCTTGTATATGTGTAGCCCGTAGTTGTAGGTTAGTTGATAAGTGTGGAGATTTGGTTTCCGTAGTCGTTGACAAGGTGACTATGGATACCTTTCTAGGGTAGGTTCTCCCATCTTCCCAATGGGGGATCTATTTTTGTCGATGAAAAAAAAAAACTTCGATCTGCATAGCCATTTTATTTTGTTTTTATGTAATTAACCAGTCAAAATGACATCTCTTAAAATAGGTGAGGTGATAAGTAAATATGGAGAGTTATTAAATATTAAGTAAAGTTTTGTTTTAATTTATTATTTTAAAATTTAAAAAATATATTTTTTTTTATATTTAAATTTTCAAAAATAAATTATGTTGGTCCAAATCTAATCTATTAGAGTTATGGTTATTTAATTGAGAAGAAACATGAAATGTCACAAGTGATAGAAATAATAGTTGCAAGTCCAAATGACTTCTTAGAAGATGAATCCAAAAATCATCTTTTAAGTGTATCATAGTAATGAAAGATATTCTAAGTTAATCTACAATTTTGTGCATCCCTCTTGGAAGATGAATCCAAAAATCATCTTATAAGTGTATCATAGTAATGAAAGATATTCTACCTTAATCTACAATCTTGTGCATCCCAACATTGGTATCGGAGTGCCTATAATTTTTAGGGGATGAACTAACCTATGGTAAAAATGCTTGTACATCATTTATTCCCTTGGAAATTTTCATTCTACTACAAAAACGTCTCTTTGCAACTTTATTTCTTTGTTTATTCCCTCGGGTCTACATCTGTATATCAGATCTGAGATCTGACATTTCTTCTTCCTCCAATTGTATTGTCCTTACATCGCACAAGCCCATGATTCGAAATTGATGTGAATCAAATGAATGGGTGAGACTCACTACTAGCAAGACAATGCGATAATTTATGAAGGTTATTCAAACTATGTAACAGATAACCAATTGTAAAGTCAAATAAGAAAAAAAAAATATAAGAGAAAAAATGAATTGATAATTTAATAAAATTGAAAAAAATAATAAATAAAAAATCAGAAAAATTGGAATTGGAGAATCATGGTTGTTTGTCTTCCCTTACCCCTAGCTAGCCCTATTTCCTTATTCGCTACTTTTTTAGCCAAGGAAAGGAGGAGGAATGACGTTGTAACCAGAGATAGCAGAATAAAATATTGAGCCCCATTCGAATCTGGGAATCTGGTTTTCCCATATGGATTTCTGAGGTAAAATCCTTTTTTAATTACGAGTTTGATTTTATTTGAGTGGTAGAATTTAATTCGTTGTTGCATCTTCATATGTTTTTTAAACGCAATTGTTAATGGAATCCACAACCATTGTTGGCCACTAGAGTTTAAGGGATATGTGTGTTTTAGTTGTGAATAATGGTAGTTGGTAATTATTTTCAACCGTGATGGATTTAGGACCAAGACCAGGTCACTCTAATAGAAAAATAATTTAGACCGTCGATTATTTGAGTGAGGGAGATTGAGGGTTGTGACAAAAGAGTCATTGCATTCTCATCTACGTTTCTAATTCCAATTCATGGAATTTAGTAGGTAAGCCATTCGTTTCAGACCGTTGGGTGTTCTTTTCGCTTCATAGGATTGATCTCTTTTCCCCTCAGTCATCTTCATTGCCTCGACCGATATTCTCAATACTTGAGCCGAATTAAGATTACATGGGTCGTTCTCTCATTGATAAACTCGCTTATTCCTGTGCTTGGACGTTCTCATCTTCCCAATGGATTTAATTCCATAGTTGGTTGAATTCCTTCAGTTGGTCAACTTTCAATAGCCTCGTCAATAAGAGAATGGCAGAGATGGAGATTCAATTGTCGTCAAATCTACAACACATCCAATTTCCTTTAAACTCCAAATGTTCAGATTATTCTTGTTCGATCTCAATATTCAAACCCAAATATGTAGATGGAGTGTTCCAGTGGATCTCCAACCAATTTATTTTTGAGTGGACACCAATATATATAATGATAAATAAGATTTTGGATATGTATTTATCTGTAGATAATGATAAATAAGATTTTGGATATGTATTTATCTGTAGTACATCCAATTTCCTTTAAACTCCAAATTTTCAGATTATTCTTGTTCGATCTCAATATTCAAACCCAAATATGTAGATGGAGTGTTCCAGTGGATCTCCAACCAATTTATTTTTGACTGGACACCAATATATATAATGATAAATAAGATTTTGGATATGTATTTATCTGTAGTGTTTTTTGATGTGTTTGGATTTCTTATTTTCATAATAAGACATACAATCTAAGCATGGTTGCCTTGACAAGTCAATAATGAAATATAAATCTTGGAGGACGAGGGTTGTGTTATGTCGAAAGTAAATTTGAATGTTGGGTGGATAATAATGTTATATGAAAAGAATAATAAGAGAAGCTAGCTTGATAGAGAAGCACAACAAAATTTTAGATAAGGATGATGGTTTAAAACTTGGCAATAGCTAGAGATCAATCATAAATCAATTTGAAAAAATATCAACAATAGAATATAACAACGAGTCTAGAGAATAATGTCTAATGGGAAGAGTCTTCCTCACAATAAAAACGTAACAAATCTATACTAATCAATTGAATCTCCTTGTTTCTTATTCATCCCATCCATTTCATGGACATCCCTTAAACATGGACTCCTCTATATGTTTGAAATGTTGAAAAACTTAAGAACTTGGGTTTTCTTCTTATATAAAAAGATGTCCCATAATTTAACCCATCCTTTCTACCAATAAAATCTCTTTATGTATGTCTCCCAAATTTGTCAATACACTTTTGTTTTAGATTTCACATTTTTTAAGATAATGAAAATACATTTGATAGATATTTAAGAATAGATATAAATTGCCTCAAATCCTTATATATATATATATATATATGGAAATAGATATTAGGAAATGATTTCCACATAAGCTGGTCTTTTAAGAAAAGGTTTCAAATAGGATCATGAATTGGATTATGAACATTGAAAATACAACTTTTTGATGTCAACTTTGTCAATAAGCAAGGCATTTATAAGACTTATGTCAACCATGAGTTTATTTAGAAGGAAAAAATGAAATAAACCCAAACCCAAAGAATGACAACCATTTGAGTAGCATTTATGGGATGATGAAGAGGCACATAATGCAAATAAGTAGTTGAAAACAATTGTAGCAACATTGAAAAAATATGAGCCCTTTTCATTGGATTGAGAAATAAACAATAATACTAGGCTTTCCCCTTATGGTGGTAGTAACAAATGAAACTCCATCAAACGGAATGAAGAACCTCCATCAATTTGACAACTCAAATTCAGATAAGGAGTTGGTGCAATGTGAGAATCATATACATCCGCCCTCTAATCCACAATTAATCATCATGGAACCTTCTCTAAGGGGTGGATAGAGGTTGAAAAGAAGAAAGGGAAATTGATGATTATTTTACTCCTTAGCATTTGAAAATGAATAAACCATATTAAAACAAAATGGAACTTGAGTTTCCATTTCAAATTGGAATGAGTTAATAAGTGGATACACTTTCTTGATAGTCCATTGGTGAGTTCATATCGTTAGCGAGGGAGCTGATTTAGAAGGAAGATCGTAAGAGCAACCGATCATTGAGGAATTGTATATTCGCCACCTAGCCCAGCTTGACGCAAGAGCATGTAAGGTTATGCAGGCATCACCCAAGATGTGACAACCAACAAAGACTATTATGTAGGGAAGAAATGGAGCAGATAATCAAGACTACCCCATCAAGGAAAAAGAGCATTCAACCGAAGTTGTTCAAATTTCAGCCTTTAGGAAGTCAAACATAAAATGATCAAGTAAAGATCGATCCTGTGAAAGGTATGAGGGAAATGAAAACAATACGGATTTTGTTGATCCAGATGAATAATTGGAAGCCCTGGAGAAGAGGATGATGGTGCAAAAGCTTGCACATCCAACAAGTTAGGTTGGAGACGTGGAGGAGCATACTGTTCTTTTGAGAAGCTGGAAGAAGTTGGGAGTATGTCAACAAGAGAAATGGCGCCAGCTAACTCCACGTGAAGAAGCTAAACAACAAGCTCGCTGAGGAGACTCTCGTGAGCTAGAGTTCCCAGAAGAAAGGGCCACCTTGTGCAGATGCTAAAGGTAGTTGTGGGGATTGAGCAGATATTCATTGAGAAGATAGAATTGCCAGAGAGGACCGTGATACAAAGATCCAAATTAATCGCAGCAGCTTTTTGGACGAGATAATTGAGGAAATAGGAAAGCTGATTTTGAAGTCAGCATTGCTGATCTACTAGCAAAGAAAAAGTTGAACAGAGGAGAACCCGAAGAGAAGCAAGGCAGCAAATAACAACAACAAGGAAGGAGGAGAAAGAGGACAACTCCATAAGATAATTTGGGATCCACGTGGATTTCAACACTAGAGAAGAGGATCTCATGATTAGGAGATCATGATTCCCAACGAGGAGTATGATGCAGAGCATCTCTCCAAGTCATCAATGAGCTTGCCAGCCAGCCAGTACATCCAACATGCATCCATGAAGGAGAGAGGCAAAGCCCTCTCATTTTTCAAAATTTTTTAAAATTTTAAAATGTAATAAAGAGTTGTAAGGCTTTTAATGCCAAACCACACCTTAGTATAGAAGTTGAGGTTTCCTTTAATGGTTACCTACAACTAATTCTAGAGTAGTCAGGGCTGGACACATCCATTTATGTAAATGTAGCCATAGGAGCCGCTCTTCCGAGAGCCGACATAGCTTAGAGATGTTGAGGTGGAGGATAAGCTCTAGAGAGCCCTCATTTTGTAATAGAGGAGAATTAGAGTAATAGGTTCTTAGATAGAGATAGAGAGTAGAGGGTCAAGAGGAGAGAGACCATACAGAGGTCTCCCAAAAGAGAGAGCCGAGACTTGTTACAGTCCTAGCCATTGTAAAAACACATTCCATAGGAATTCTCCTAATTAATAGAAGAGAAGTTTTTCCTACCATGAACTGCCTCAGAGATGTTTACATGTTTTCATGCATTTTCTATTTTGAATGCATAACTGGTGAAATAATTGATAGTTTTACCCTCTCTTCCCTCGCCCTGAGTTTTCGAGTGTAAGGAGTGCACAAAGTCCGCAAAGAGTGCGCTTCATTGAGGTGAGACATCCTCAGAAAAAATCAAGAGGGATAGTGTTGGACCTTCACCATTAAGGAAAGGAGATGCACTGAAAGAACTTTGTGTCCAGTTCAGGGAAGATAGAACCATTGAAGGTTCTATGGAAGCTATGTCATGCCACATCTAGTATTGAGGAATGCACAGGCATTGAGGAGAACTATACTGAAGTTCAACGAGGAGAAGGAACTACTAAAGTGTTCCAAGGGACCCCGTGAGGGCATTGAGCAAGTTCAAGAGAACAAGAAATTCCATCTGAAGCCTAGAAGAAGACAAAACCATCGAAAGTGAGGAAGCTCGCCAAACAAGCATTTGAGAAAAATGCATAGTGTGTATTGAGGAGAACTCTTACTTCGAAGTTCAAGAGAATATACAATCACCGAGGATTCTCGGAGAACTCCTCACGAGGGAATTGAGTTAGTGAAAGTGTGTATCGTGAGGAACTCCTTCGAAGTTCGAGAGAAGAAGTGTCAGAGAAACACTTATAGATTTGTTGAATACTTTGTTTGCTTAGCAAGGAGTGCTTGAGAGGGATTTTTTCAAGAGGGCACCAATCTCCATTTGAAGGAGAAGGAAAGGGTTGAGTCCCTTAGAGAATCAAGCAAGCTCGTGACGATTGCACAGTTGTGTGCATGTACCTTGCGAGGAGTGCAGAGGTCGAGATAAACCCTTTGAGGTTTCACAATAGACAAAGCTCAGGAGGAACAACGCTTTCCAAACGCAGGCAAGACCCAAGGTCATGGGGTTTGCAGAGAAAGAAAAGATGTAGGCCTTTGAAATTTTGGAAATCTTCCAAGGGAAAGGAAGAAGCACAAACCTCAAGAGGTAGCTACAGTTGTCGTGAGATCTTGTGCAAAGACATGTCAGCCATCGGATCCGGAGGAAGGAGCACAGAGTTTAACCTCCGGGAGGTCACGCAGGAGAGCGCAAAATCGAAGATTAGAACGGTGGAGAAGCTTCGTAGAGAAGTGTCGAAATCCTAACAACCGCTGATTAGCGGCGCTGGAATTTCAACATTTCAAGTTTGTGGTTTGAGAGGCCGTTATTTGGAGTCGCTACATTGAACTCCTGGTTCGCGAAATCATGAAAACTTGAGTTTGAAATTTCGCCATTTCATAGTTCGTGACTTGGAGGAGCAAGGGATCATGGAATCACTTACATCATGAACTTCCAGTTCCACGAATCCCAAAAGCACTTAGACCGTCAGATCCGGAGCCGCAGGTCTGAGCCGCTGGATCGAGGGTACGTGCATGAGGAGATTAGTCCCTTGGACGTGCACAGGAAGAGAGATCTGAACCATCAGATCTAGCACCAAGGACCGATAGCTTTCGGATCTGGAAGGAGGTTTGTGAGGTTATACCTCATCTCAATAGAAGGAAGAGGAGTCCTTGGGACCAGAATCTCGCCGGTCTCAAAAATATCGTGACTGGCCCATTTGTTAGAAGGGCCACTGCAGGGACCCACATATTTCCAAGATTCTGGCATAGAAAGGTAGAAATAGAGGATCCTTTTCGACTTCGCAACCTACTTAACCCTGGGAAGATCGGGACCATCCATTTGGGGAGCACAGGTGTCAAAGATCAAAGTCTATCGAGAATTTGGGTACCGGGAGATCAAGGAGAAGGATTTGCAAGACAAGAAGTCTCGGCTCCCAAAATCGTGAAAGGAGGAATCACTATTGAACAAGGACCGTCCATTCGAGCAGATCTAAACCGTTGATCGTCCAGGATATATTTCGGCATTTTGGACTCCGACAGTTCGTATCAGCTGCAGAGTTTGGTACCGGAATCGCAAAGTCCTGAAAACGCGGAAGTCCCGTGCCGGAAGGAGTAGCCTGTGTCAAGGGACCGGTCTTGTGGAAAGCGACTTAAGGGAGGAGACGAGGAGTTAGACCCTATTTTTGGTTTTGAAAAATCAAAGGATAGAAGACAGGGAGGAACACCTGCATCAGCAATTCCCTCAATCGCTAAAAAGATGATAAGCGCTTTAGCATTAAGCATGTGGTCACGTGACATGGTCACATGGACAGAGGTCGAAGGAAGTTAAGCCCTTTTCAGCATTTTGGCAACAGGGAGTTGGAGAGACAAGGAGTCTAGGAGAACTCATATGCAATAGTCCTAAAATACCAAAATGAGAAAGGTCGAAGTGCGTGAAGGTGTGAATAGAGAAGAGCGCCAAAAAAGGGGCGCGCATGCAGGTTTTTTCAAGGCCTGTGCTAGAGGAAGAAAGGACCTGGATTCGATTCAATGGGTTCCGGAAGAGATTCAAGAGCCATTTCGCCTAAAAGTAGATCGGACCCCAGACCTGAGGTCGCAAACCCTAGGTGGGGGGTCCGGTGATCAAGAAACAAATCTAAAACATGCAGCTCTCAAGCCACAACACTAATAACATCTCAAAATCATGATTCAACAAAACACTTCTCAGATGAAGAGAAATCTAACTTTGTAAGGAAACTAAAGAGGGGATCCAAAAAATATAAAGGTACATGTTACCATTCAAATTCTTTAATTGTGGTAGTTGGTCATTTTTCATCTAAATGGCCCTTTCAAAGAAAAACAACACCAATGAAAAAGCAAAGAAAAGGAAAGGATAAACCTAGGGAGACTAAAAAAGAAAAAAATATTTTAAAAGGAACATTTTTTTATTCAAAAGAGGATAGCAACAACCTTTCATACACTGAAGAAGAAGAATATGAGTCAAATACAATTCAAGATGAAAAATTCTCATGGCTTTGGAGTAACACAAATCTGATCAAGAAAAAATAGACACATAAGAGTGTGAAGTTGTAGTAGACATGGAAGGAGAACTCATTAGTGATCTGGAGGAAATCTCCTGACTCAAGAAAATAATAGACTAAGAAAAGAATAGTTACAGTTTTATAAAGAAAAAAGACAACTTATCAACAAATATATATTCATCTTAAAAATTAAGTTAGAAGAGGCCAAAATAAGGGAAGAGATATTTATGAATTACAAAGTTAGCAAGGAGAGCACATGTAAGTCCAGGAAGTAGAAATAGTGTCCTCAAGAAAAAATCTAGATAAGTCCAAGACTCAAATGAAATTCATAAAAGGAGCGGAAACTTTAAATAACATTCTCAACAATCAGAGATCACCAAATGACAAGCTAGGATTAGGATATAAGGAAAGTTTGAAAATTATCAAAGCTGAATCAGGCACCAGCATGGCTACTAGTGAGAATCCTACAAGTTATGAAAATGTTTTCAAGGGAAACAACAGTCAACCTAACAAATCAAATGATGACAAGAAGAAGCAGTCAGAATTGGATCGACCCAACTATTCAAACAAATATGAAGCAAGGAAGCAACATGTGCCTAATTTTTATCAATCTCACACACAAATAACTATTCCTATAATTTTTTCATTCCAAGGAATCCAATTTTTTTCTATGCATATTTTTTCTCTTATGGAAACTTTGGACATAAGGTTGTGAGTTGCAGGACTTTTAGACATAACATAAATGTAGAAATGAGATTCAATAAACCTCGAATGTATATGTATCAAAATGCCTTCTACCCTCTACTAGATGACCTCGAATGCCACATATGCAATAATTTTGGACCCAAGTAAAGTGAATGCAAAAGAAAGATTCTACCTTTCTATAAGCAAGACAGAGAAGAAGATTTTACCAAGGTTTGGAGGAAGAAAAATAAAAACAAAGAAAATTGTGGACTCACTATATATGCCAAAAATAAAGAAAATCAATGGTATATTGACAGTGGCTTCTCCAAGCACATGACAAGAGACAAGAGTAAGTTTGAATTCCTAACTGAAGAAAAAGGTGGTAATGTTCCTTTGGAAACAATGCTCTAGCTAGAATTAGGGGGAAATGAACTTTTGTACGAGATGAAGATAAGAAGGTAAAGACCAAAGAAAAAAATGTGTTGTATGTAGATGGTCTAAAACATAACTTGTTGAGTGTAACTCAAATGTGTTATCAATGACACAATGTTATCTTTCATTCAAAAGGTTGTAAAGTAATGGATGTGAATACAGGAAATATTGTTGTTAAGGCAATCATAACTTCAAGAAATGTGTATGTTCTAGAAGAAGGCAAAGAAAAATGTTGCATTGGTAAAGCTGATGATTGTTGGCTTTGGAACCAAAGACTAGGTCATCTTAGTTTTAATCAGCTTGTTAAGATAGGAAGAAAATATGTTGTGAGAGATATGCCCAAAATTTCCAAACTTGAGAATATTTTTTGTAAGTCATGTCAGTTTGGAATGAAGTCAAGAGTTCAATTAAAGGCAAGAGAACACTCTACCACTCGACTTATTTAGTTGATTCATACAGATATATGTGGCCCCACTAGTACACAATCACCTTGAGGTGAAATATATTACTTTTATTATTATCGATGACTATACCAGAATGACTTGGGTTGGATTGTTATTATTATTGATGACTATACTAGAATGACTATACAAGAGTGAGATCACCGCACCTTAGCAGTATTGAGAGGGGCGACGACCACTAGCCATAGTCACATCCTTGATGCATCGAGATCTGTGGTGACCCTTTTAAGCACGCCAACAGGGCACTCACATCGGGAGGTGCGACGGCTTTAAAATTTTTATGAGGGCACTCGCGTATGTTTTTTGGCATTGAATTTTTTTTAAGGTGTGGTTTTTTTTTAAAGGGTATGAAGTTTGTTGTATAAAAGAAATGACTAGATGATGCTATAAAAAGTATTATATGCATGAATTCAAGTGGTGAATTTCTTAAAAAGGTAAATCTTTTTTTCAAAAGATTTTTTTTTATTAAAGCTTTTTTATATTACTAAAGGTTTTTTGGATTAAACCTTTTCTTTTTAATTATTATTCAACATTGAGTAAGATCATTCCTCCATATAAGGGCCATTGGTTATTATAAGAAATGATGTTTTTTATGTTTCCTCTAATGGAAAAGATGCATAGTGCTAAGTTTGAAATTGAGAAGTTCAATGGCAAGAAAAATTTCGAGATCTGGAAGGTTAAGATGCACGATTTGCTCATGCAACAAGGTGTGGTGAAGGCACTTTTGGGAAAATAAAATCAACCCTTGACCATAAAATATGATGACTGGGATGAGATGGATGCGAGACCACTGAGTACCATATGCCTGTATTTGGTCAACGATGTATTGTTCACCATTTTTACAGAGATTACAACAGTCGGTTTGTGGTCAAAGCTGGAAATCCTGTACATGATGAAATCCTTGATGAACATGGTCTTCCTAAAAACACAATTGTACAGTTTGTGCATGAAGGAAGGTACAAAAATAACTGATCATTTAAATACTTTTAATACTCTTTTAGTCCAGTTGACTAGCATGGGAGTGAAGTTCGAATATGAAGATAAGGCAATTACATTATTATGTTCTTTGCCCATGTCATGGGATGATTTTGTTACCTCCATTAGTTGTAGTTCAACAGAAACTATTGAATTTGATGATATTGTTGGAGCTTTACTATATGAGGAAACAAGAAAGAAATCCAATTTAGAAACCTCTACATCTGAGGCGATGGTGATTAGAGGAAGACCTAAAGAAAGAGGACATGGTTAGAGGGATATCTCTCGGTCAAAGTCGAAGGGAAAAAAGAGCAAGATTAAGCTTAAGTTTGAACTAGGATCTTGTCAGCTATAACCTTTTTTAAGAATGAAACATGGAAAATTGGGTGTACTCGCGAAGATGCATGAAGCCCCAATTTGTATGCCATGGTACCAATATTTTGCAACACCTTATAAGGGCCATATTACTTCAGTGATAATTTATTATCCCTCTTAGCTTGCTTGAGGGATATATGTTTGGATGGTTGTAGTCTTAAGAATACCCAATCCCCTACTTCAAAACTTCTTTCACTACGATGTTGATATGCTTGTTGTTTCATGCAATTTTGTGCCATGGTCAGGTTTCCCTTTAAGAGTTGGAGAACTTTTTGTTCATGATCGATGTGATCTTCCACTGCTTGAACCTTATATTTTTATTTTAGAGAAGAAATGATGGACGATGGGTGATATCCATAAAGAGCCATAAATGGTGTCATTTTTGTTGCAGTATGAAAGAAAGTGTTATACCACCATTCTTCCAAGGTTAACCACTTGAACCATTGTGTTTGTTTATCATAGACAAAGCAACGAAGGTATCCTTCCATACATTTGTTCACTATCTCAATTTGTCCATCAGATTGACGATGATAAGTTGAGGTATTAGCCAGTTGAGTACCCAAACAAGAAAATAACTATGTCCAAAAAGTTGAGTGAAAATGGGATCTCTATCACTTATGACAATCTTTGGGCTTCCATGTAGATTTTGAATTGTCTCCATGAATGCAGTAGCAACTGTACTGGCTTTGAAAGGATGAGAGAGTGCACAAAATTGTGCGTACTTGGTAAGTCTATCAAAAATCACCATGATGACACTCTTCCTTCAGGCTTCGGTAACCTTATGATGAAATTCATGGAAACCTCCTCCCAACACTGAATTGGAATGACTAATGGTTGTAAAATACCTGGGGTCCTAATTGTTTCCACCTTATTTTGTTGGAAAACCAAACATTCTGCCACAAACCTTTGAACATCAATTTTAAGGCCATCCCAAAATAATTCCCTCTTGACCTTGTGATAGGTTTTCAAAAATCTTGAGTGCCCTCCTACCGGAGAGGTGTGCAATTCCAAAGTACTTTTTGTTTTAGTTGGGAGTTCTTACATAGATATAACAAATATTTGTACCATAGTGAATCACTTTTCCATGCAAATGTGTCGGATGCACTAGAATCCGGCTGCAACCCTTGAATGAGAGTTCACACTTCTTCATCATTCTTCCATTCATCCCTTACTTCTGTTATCCAATCAGGTTGGATGATAGATATAGCATAGAGAATTGCCTCAACATCTTCATCCTTTCTTGAGAGTGCATCTACCACAACATTTTCTTCCCTTTTTTGTAGATGAGTTCAAAGTCATAACCCAAGATCTTGGTCACCCATTTTTGTTGCTCTTTTGAGGATAGTCTTTTTTCCAAGAAGTATTTAATACTTTAATGATCATTTTTGACCTTGAAGTGCTTACCTATTAGGTAATGGTGCCATTGCTTCAATGCATGTAGTATTGCCAACATTTCCTTATCATAAATGGGTTTGTGTAAGTCCTTTCCCTTAAGTGGACGACTTTCAAAAGCAAGGGGCCTTCCTTCTTCTATTAGAACAACACCAATGCCATTTCCCGAGGCATCACAGTCCACAATAAAGGTTTTTGTGAAGTATGGTGTGGTCAATACAAGAGATTTGCACATTGCCTCTTTAAGTTGTCCAAAAACTTGAGTTGCCTCTGGAGTCCATGAAAATGCATCCTTCTTAGTTAATGTAGTTAAAGGTTATGCTATTCTTTCATAGTTATGAACAAACTTAAGGTAGTAGCCTATTAAACCCAAAAATCCTATAAGATGCTTCAATGTTTTGGGAATCGACCAGTCCATCATGGATTTAATATTGTTAGGGTAGATACTTTTACACATTCATGAGATACAATATGACCCAAATACTCTACCTCCTTCACCCCAAATAAAAATTTGGACAGTTTGGCATATAGCTATTGCTCATTTAGTAGCTATAGCACCCTGTCAACATGGCAAACATGATATTCCCAAGATTTTCTATAGATTAGTATATCATCAAAAAATGCTAACACAAATTTTCGAAGGAAGGGATTGAAAATGGAATTCATGAACCCTTGGAATGTGGAAGGTGCATTCGTAAGGACAAAATTCCTGACCAAAAATTCATAATGTCCTTCATGAGTTCTTAATGATATTTTTGGGATATCTTCTTCCTTCATTCTAATACGATGATACCCTAAATGGAGATCCAACTTTGTAAAGCAAATTGCTCCATGTAGTTCATCTAAAAATTCATCAATGATGATAATGGGAAACGTATCTTTAATGGTGATCTAGTTGAGCTCTCTATAATTTGGACACATATGCCATGAGCCCTCTTTCTTGAGTACCATTACGACCGATGATGAGTAAGAACTTTGGATAGGTATAATAATGCCATACTCTAACATTTCCTCAACCATATGCTCAATTTCACTCCTCTGGGCATAAGGCTATCTATAAGGCCTCATGTTAGCAGGAACACTCCTAGGAATTAAGTGAATAGCATGATCATGATTGCGGGTGAGTGGAAGATCTCTAGGAATATATTCAAATACTTTAGAATGCTTATCAATGATCCCTTGGATATCTAGGGTAATATATGGCTTAGATGTTTGAACATCTAGTGAGCATATGTGTACAACTACACCCTGATGCCACTTTTCAATATTTTTTTTCTTTCCATTAGAGCTTAACACCTTGTTGGGTTTCCCTGTGATACCCCTTAACTCAAATTTCTTTCCTTCCAGTGAAAATTTCACGAAAATTTCTTGAAAATCAAAATCCATTGTTCCCAATGATTGTAACCATTGCACCCCTAGTATGACATCAACAACACCCATGGGTATAGAAATCATTGGACTATTCATTACATATTCCCACATAGTAAGATTGATCTTATGGAAGTTCCAGAGCAATTGATAGTTCCACCATTTGCAATCATTACTTGAAAATATGGCGACGGATATATAAAACAATTGACAGCTTTGGCTATTTTACAGTGAATGAAGTTAAGAGTAATACTAGAATTGATTAGAAATATTAACTTTTTCTTTTTGATATATCCTTCGATATTGAGGAATTGAGGAGTGCTAATTCCATCCAATGCATGAAATGATATGGAGGGAGTCATCTCTTCATAAGAAATCACTTCTATGTCTTCATCTTGAGATGGTTCTTTTTATTTTTCTTGTTTTTGTTCTTAATCCTCTTCACAATATATGTAGAATGATTTGTTCTCACCACAATTATGTCCCTTACTGTACTTGCTGTCACAATTAAAGCATAAACCTTTTTCTTTTCTTTCCTCCAATTTTTGAGTTGTCAACCTTGAGGGTTGAGGTGGTTTATAAGAAGGAACATTATTCTCTCGATATATGTTAGGGCTTGTCCTTCTAGTAGCCATAGCCATATTTTTACTTTCAACATTTCTCACCACCCTGAATGCATTCTCCAGTGATTTGGATTCCCAAAGGTGAACCTCATGTTGAATTCTATCCTTTAAAGCTCCTATAAAGACATAAATTAGGTGCTCATATGGAATATCCATTACCTTTATATTCAATATTTGGAAGTTCTCAATGTGCTCCGCAACTCAACCATTTTGCTTGAGATTTATAAATTGTCTTAAGAAGGTATTGCTCCTTGTATCCTCATTCTATTCTATCATTTCTTCCGTGAAAATTGTCCAAGTGAAAAGTGATTTGCGAGAAAAAATTCATCGATACCACACAAACTGATTATGTTATAAATATAAGGATGCAATTTGTACCTTTTGTGTGTGTGGCACATCATGTAGATCAAAGAACTGCTCCATCTGGAGTATCCATGTGATTGGATCCTTATCATCAAACTTCCTCATACCGATCTTAGGAAAGTGGTCGGTCTTCAGTCGAAAGCTAGAGTTTCTCCAGTTTTGATTAATCTTCCTTGTGTCCCCATCATGAATTTCATGGGATACATTGGCACTTTCAGGTGGCCTCTCTATTAGCAAAATTTTCAACCCTTTCATGATCTCCCCTTTTAAGCCATCCATCTTAGTATCCATCATCACTACCATCTTAGCTTTAGTTGAATCCATCAAAATTTGTAGTTCATCTTGTGTTACTCCCTTCCTTTGTAAATCATTTATGTCCTTGTGCATGAGGGATTATTTTGTATAGGAGTTCCCTTTCTTGGTGGCATGTTGGCCAAGTATCACTGCAAGGTAGGAATTCCTAATTGGATTAGGAAGAGATCCTCACAGACAAGGGAGTGTCATGTGCTATATCTATATGATATATGTGAAGGGTCCAACAATAGTACTCATACCAATATCTCAGGGCACTAACTAAGGAGGATTGACTATTCCCTTAGTCGTACTATCTGACTACCCATGTACTAGAGAGTTATCTCCCTAAGTGTTGTTCTCGGTGTACTATAGAAACAAGATGGACAAATAGTTTACTCGATTAGTCTCAAGATTATAGGGGGTCTCCTGATATACGCCAAGTACATGGGAGCTCAAATCTGTAGTAGTTATGTCTAATGTGTAACTGTTTGAAAGGGTCCTTTTAATATACTCTAGGTACGTGGAAGAACCACACTGTCCTCGGGTTGAAGCACTGACAAGTAATGACAACTCCTATGTTTAGAGACCCAGGAATATGTCTATACCTAAAAATACCTAAGTTTTTCCCAAATTTATGTGATACTCATTTTATCCCACTTTATTCCTCTTTTGGAATCAACCCAATTGGATCTTCTAGTAAAAAATAATGCAAATTTCCAACAAAAAAAAACGCTCCTTTTAAAACCATGATTTGGTCATTATTCGGCTAACCGACCTCTCTTATGCTATAGCTCTAAAATTTCATCCCTTCTGAGTCTAATCCTTCGGCATGAGGTATCCTTATGTGTCTTCTTTCCAACCCCATAGGTTAGACCAAGATTGGATTCTCCAAGAGAATTTTATGATACCCTTCCCAAGATGTGTTGATGTTTTCCCTTTCAGGAGAGAAACCTTGTAAAACTTTGGTCCGTACCCTAACCAATGGAATATGTCTCACTCAATTTGGAGGTTTGTAGCTTCATATGTAATAATTTTCCCAAGAACACCTATTTTAGACTGAAATCTAGATCAACCAAAAATCCAAATTTCCTCAAAGAATAACTCTCCGATTACAATGAATCAAGGGATGAAATTTTTACACAAGTTACTTAACTATTCCTCCTTAGTACTGTAAAAATTTCAGAAACTGAAACCAAGCCAAAAAAAAGTGGGAGCAGAAATTCCAAGAAGACTCGTTTCAAACTAGTCTTAGGACTAGTCAAAAACCCTATCTTGAACAAAATATCTCTCCAAAAATATAACGAAAAAAACTATGAAATTTGAAACCAAGTTATATATATATATGTCCTCTTTACAGAATATAAATTACACATCCCTAAACCTTCTAGAAAAAAATTTGTAGCAAATATTCCAAGAAGACTTGTTTTGAAGAAGCCGGTGTTAAGGATTGTCCAACTCTAAGACCAAATATTAAGAACCAAATATAAAAATAGCATAAGAACCTCATAATAAGTACTCGATGCCTTTAAAATGAGAGAAATTTAGATAATAAGCCTCTTCGAGGGGGAAACCTCCTTATACATTACATGAATTCACAAATACAACAAGATTTCAAATGAAAATGTCTCATTGGTATATATAGGAGACTAGGAGGTACAATTACAACTAATGGACCCAAGCCAACATAACTAAAGTAAAAATAGTAATGTAATATGCCCCAATTAAAGAATAATGTGCCACAATTTAGGGCTTAACAAAAAACATATACTTGCTACAATCTAATAGCATTCAAAACCATTGTGTGTTTAAGGACTATGTAAAATAATAACATAGATTTCAAATAAATGTTAAATAATACCTACTTTAATAATAATGATTTTTTTTTATTCAATCCAATTTCAGAATATACATGAAGCATAAAAAAACAATTACCAAATGACATAGATTCAAAATGAATATTAAATATTACTTTATTTAACAATAATGACCCTTTTTTATTCAATCCAATTTCTGAACATATATTATGTTATCGCGAGATTTATTTAGTGAAGGGTTCAACTATTTCTTCTAGTTTTTACATCCAAGATAAATTACAAAAATATGCTTCAAATCATACCATGTCCTCATAATTCATACCATATCCTCATAATTAAATATATTCAACAAATAATAGAGGATTTTTTTGCAAGGTATTGAGAGAATGGATTACCTTTTTTTCCAATAAAACGAGTATTGAGAGAATGGATTACTTGTTTTATTCCAACATAGTGAAAATGTGGTTTGGGATGAGGAGCCAATTGATGACATTGTGATTTGGGATGAACAAGAACCAATTAATGGCATTGTGATTTGGGATGAAGAAGAAGAAAATGTTGTTGATCATATGAGGGAAACAAGTCTCTTTGATGTTAACTTAAAGATCATCTTTGATAGGCCTTGTGGAGAGAAGAGTTTCCTTGATGAAGTGATGCTTGATCATGATGTTACCCCACCTTTTGGAGATTGCATGGTATCATCCAGTGAGCCAATTGGGTTTGATGAGGGTAGTGTTATTACAATGGACATCAAAACAAAACACCAATGGTGTGACAACCCATGCCACTATGATGAGTATGAATAAAGGCCTTTAGCAACACAAGACTTGGAGGATCAATTATTGGTCATGGAGGAGAAAATTCTACAAGTGTTGACAAGGGAATATGCTGCTCATAGGTTCATTGAAGTTCTTATGTGGAAAACCCAAATGGAGGAGAGACAACAAGAATTTGCAGGTGGAGTCACTAGTGCGCAATTTCACATAATCAAAGAAGCACTAGAGCAGATGAAATTAGATTACTTGNCGGTGAGTGGATGGGTGATATTTAGGGAGTAGTATATCCCTTGATGATTGATATTCATCTAGGATATCATCAGATTAGGGACATGGAGAAGGATACTCACAGGTCTACTACCCGACTTCATTATGAGTTCTTGGTCATGCCCTTGGGGTTGACCAACACACTAGTCACTTTCCAATTTTGTAGGAAGTGGGAGAGGAATATATTGTTTTTATTTGATTCCCTCATGGTATACAATAAGTCAGAGAGGATCAATGTAGTTGGTTGGATGAGACAAGGGACATTGTGTCCATGATGAAGATATTTAATTTTGACCATGTGATCGGTGTGTAGAGTGCACATGAGGAGATCAAGACTCTATTGGATCGGTTCACAGGGATTTCAGCAAGAATTTGGAGTGGTGGAATTCCAATTTGGTGGTGGGATATTGGTATTCATTTGAATGGTAGATGACTTCAGATGATGAGGATGATCGATAAGGTCATGTCAGGGATTGGTTTGTGTCATTATGGGGATGTTGTGAGAGGCATTATTGATATTTTTTTTATATGGTGAGGTATATTCTCCCTCATGATACCGAGGATATGAGTTCATTCCTTTCAGAGATTTTAGCTTGGGGGTCTAACAGAGGAGAGTGTAGTCTGAGAATGGTGACCAGAAAATTATGATCAGAGGGATGCAACGTCAGTATGATGGTTCCTTGTGAAGATTAGCTTGGGACCCTAAAACTGTAATGTTTGACAACTCAACAGTCGATACCAATGATATGACCATTTTTTGTTTTCTAGAGTTTAATATTGGGATTCTTAGGATTGCTTGCTTGGAGGAGTGGTGCTCTCAAAAGTTTACTGAGTTTACGTAACTCAGGATTTCTTGTCCAGGTGGATTCTTGTATTAGCACCTTACAGATCAGTTCTATGAGTAGAGGGTGCTTCACATCATAAATTCTAGATTATTACCATGGTGAATTTACCACTTATAGGAAAGTCTGAGAGAGGTTCACATGGAGGGACTTTGTGGACGATATGTTGGGAGATATGTCGAAGTGTATGAATTGTCAAAAGTGCAAGTCGGGGCACACCCATCGAGTAGGGTTGATGAATTATTTTCCCATTTATGATCGAAAGTGGGAGAGAATGTTGATAGATTGCATCACAAGTTTATTGAGGGTGCATAGAGAAGATACTATGTGTGCAATGATTGACCAGTTATCAGATTTCATGCACTTCTTGATGATTTCTTCAGAGTATGGGGTAGCATGGGTGACAAAGCTATCTCATGGGGAGATGTTTAAAGTCCATGAGCAGACCAAAGTCATTGTGAGTGATCAATACAATGGGTTTCATAGTGCATGTTGGCAAGAGCTCCTAAGATTTGCGAGCATAGGTTTGACTCCCAATATTAGTTTTTATCCTCAGACGAATGGTTAAGAAGAGATGGTGAACCAATGGGATGAGAGGTATCTACAAGACTATGTGAGGTCATGGATAGAGTGGTTACATTTAGATGAGAATTTCTACGAAATCACTCATGGTAGTTTGTAGACCACTCAGGATCAACATAGGAGGTATGCCGACATACACAAGGTAGAGCACAATTTCGATATTGGAGATGTGGTTTTCTTAAGGATAAAGCTACATAGATCGTTTCCATTGAGGAGAGGTGGTGCTGAGAGGATGAGGCCATGCCTCTATGGTCCCTACGGGGTGAACCGAAGAGTTGGAGAGGTAGCTTATGAGCTAGAGTTACTAGAGGTTAGCGAGATTCACAATGTTTTCCATGTGTCATGCCTCAAGAAGTGGTGGGAACCACATGTTACCACTTCCATCAAGTTACCACCACTATATGAGAGAGGACAGATGATACTGACTCACAAGGAAGTTTTGGACTTCTCGGGAAGGTAATTTAGGAGCAGAGTGATCATGGAATATTGTGTTAGGTGGAGGGATTGGTCAGTAAGGGATGCCATGTGGGAGAGTGAG
>SNQJ01S0011384.1:106075-129583 GCA_010110895.2 Picea sitchensis
TTCTTGGTCATGCCCTTGGGGTGGACCAACACACTAGTCACTTTCCAATTTTGTAGGAACTGGGAGAGGAATATATTGTTTTTATTTGATGCCCTCATGGTATACAACAAGTTAGAGAGGATCATTGTATCTGGTTGGATGAGACAAGGGGCATTGTGTCCATGACGAAGATCTTTCATTTTGGCCATGTGATCAGTGTGTAGAGTGAACACGAGGAGATCCAGACTCTATTGGATCGGTTCATAGGGATTTCAACAAGAATTTGGAGTGGTGGAATTCCTATTTGGTGGTGGGATATTGGCATTCATTTGAGTGGTAGACGACTTCAGATGATGAGGATGATCGACAAGGTCGTGTCAAGGATTGGTTTGTGTCATTATGGGGATGTTGTGAGAGGCATTGTTGATATTTGTTCTATATGGTGAGGTATATTCTCCCTCATGATATCGAGGATATGATTTTAGTCCTTTAAGGGATTTTAGCTTGGGGGTCTAAGAGAGGAGAGTGCAGTCTGAGAATGGTGACCAGAAAATTATGATCAGAGGGCTGGAACGTCAGTATGATGGTTCCTTGTGAAGATTAACTTGGGACCCTGAAACTGTAATGTTTGAAAACTCAACAGTCGATACAAATGAGACGATCATTTTTTGTTTTCTAGAGTTTAATATTGGAATGCTTAGGATTGATTGCTTGGAGGAGTGGTCCTCTCAGGAGTTTACTGAGTTTACATAACTCACGATTTCCTGTCTAGGTGGATTCTTGTATTAGCACCTTACAGATCAGTTCTATGAGTAGAGGTTGCTTCACATCATAAATTCTGGAATAGGACCTTCATGACTTTACCACTTATAGGAAAGTCTAAGAGAGGTTCGCATGGAGGGACTTTATGGATGATGTGTTGGGAGATATGGGGGAGTGTATGACTTGTCAAAAGAGAAGGTCGGGGCACACTCATCGAGTAGGGTTGATGAATTATTTTCCCATTTATGATCGAAAGTGGGAGAGAATGTTGATAGATTGCATCACAGGTTTACCGAGGGTGCATAGAAAAGATACTATGTGTGCAATGATTGACCAGTTATCAGAGTTCATGCACTTCTCGATGATTTCTTCAGAGTATGGGGTAGCACGCGTGACAGAGCTTTCTCATGGGAAGATGTTTAAAGTCCATGAGCAGACCAGAGTCATTGCGAGTGATCGATACAACATGTTTCATAGTGCATGTTGGGAGGCGCTGCTAAGATTTGCAAGCACAGGTTTGACTCCCAGTATTAGTTTTTACCCTCAGACGAATGGTTAAGAAGAGATGGTGAACCAATGGGACGAGAGGTATCTACATGACCATGTGAGGTCATGGATAGAGTGGTTACATTTAGATGAGAATTTCTATGAAACCACTCATGGTAGTTTGTAGACCACTCAGGATCAACAGAGGAAGATAGGCACATGGTAGAGCACAATTTCGATATTGGAGATGTGGTTTTCTTAAGGGTTCAACTAGATAGATTGTTTCCATTGAGGAGAGGTGGTGCTGAGAGGATGAGGCCACACCTCTATGGTCCCTACGGGGTGAACCTAAGAGTTGGAGAGGTAGCTTATGAGCTGGAGTTGCTAGAGGTTAGCCAGATTCACAATGTTTTCCATGTGTCATACCTCAAGAAGGGGTGGGGACCACATGTTACCACTTCCATTAAGTTACCACCACTAGATGAGAGAGGACAGATGATACTCACTCCCAAGGAAGTTTTGGACGTCTCGGGAAGGAAATTTAGGAGCAGAGTGATCATGGAATACTATGTTAGGTGGAGGGATTGGTCAGTAGGGGATGCCATGTGGGAGAGTGAGCAAATTTTACAGCATCCTAGTTTGTGGTTGCTTGAGGGAAATCAGTCTCAGGAAGGGAGGGCTATGTTGTCCCTTTCCAAGTGATCATTCTGGATGGATGGCGTAATAGCCTAGCTAATTCTCATTGGTTATAGACAACAAATAAATGGGGTTCAAGGTGATTTATTGATGTCACTTGGTTAGAAAAGGTTATATTTCTAAAGTAACATTGAGTAATTAATTAAAAGCATGTTTTAAGTGACTTGAGTTTATAAAGTCACTTTACTTTATTAAAAGGGTAAAAGGGTCTAAAAAGGGTCAACGAGGAAATAAAAGGAGAAGGAGGGCACCCTCTCTCATTATGCATTGTTATTTTTCTAAAAACAAAATTGAGAGAGTTCTTGTGGCTTTGGGTCTTGGGACGAAAAACCCTAGAGAACAAGATTTGTTTTGGTGGTGAGACCATCCACCCTCGTTGGTCATTGAGAGAATATCACTCATATATTTTCACAATGTTTCATTTGTGGCAGAGTTTATCTTTGGGTGATTCATTTTTATTGTGTGTGACTAAGTTTCTCATTTAGTGGTTGAGTACTATTATTCATGGCTAAGTTTGTTGGTGTATTGGGTCAACTGCGTTTGTGGAGGAAGAGTTTCCAAGAAAAGGGGTCGAACGGCTTCCTGGTTTCATTCATTGTTGAAAAGAGGTCAAATTCTTTGTTGTAGGGTCAATTTTCCTCACTAAGATCGACATTTATTATGACTGGACGAGCATTATTCTCACTAAGACTTTTTTACATGTTGAGAGTGTACTCTATATTACCAATTTTAACATTAAAAACTGCATAATTTAAAATAGATTAGTATATAAGTAGATAAATATACAGTATGTCATGAAAATGGAAATAACCAAATATTTAACAATATTAATGATGTAAATGAAATATTATCCATCTAAAAACTTGAAAATACTAATACCCACAAAATAAACTAAATAAACTACATTCATGGTTTATCTCCCAATAAATCCATGTTTAATACATACGGAATATTAATCATTTATGCCTCTGTAATTGGAGTCCCAACCCAAACACTGATAAATAAACACAACACAAACACAATTTAATAAAAAAACATACGGCATATCTATTCTGACTAAAAAAATTAAAAACAGTTAATACTACTAAGATGTGGTGTATAAACATTTTGTTTATAAACATTTATAAACATAGTTATACATCACTTATCATAGCATTCAATACTATATAATAAGGTTAATATTGTTCACCAAACATATGAAAACCATACATACAACAAGCAGAATGAAAGTTACTTATGAGCAGACCCTGAATTTGACATCTGACCATATGCAGACCATACCATTTACGTACGAGCAGGCCCGGAATTTAACGTCTTACATGACGTTTGACATGGGGCACTTTAGATTTGACAGGGCGAAAATTAAGGCCAGTTAAAATTAGGACATCTTCGTTTTGACGTTCATGTACAAATATGAAGTGTCATATTTTTTTAGTTATTATTCATAAATTCTAATGGTTCATATTGTTCTCGGTGTTCTATTGTAAACATTGGAATAGACTAGGTTTTACTTTTTGTCTTATGTGGGATTAAATAACTAGCATAATCTCTAAGCTAGGTAAGTCGAAGTAAGTTCAAGTTGTTAAAGTTGTTATATTGTTTAAATATTTAGGAGATTTGGAAATTTGTATGGATAACTTACTCTAAGTATTAAGTTGTTATAGTTGTTGGAACAATCAACCTAGGAGTTGTATGGAGGATGTTCGGGTCAGTGAAAGATATATACTTATAAATTGCATTGCATTCACTAGTGGTCAATCAACACAATAGAATTGCATGTAGGATGTTGGGGTCTGTGAAAGATATATGCCTTTAAATTGCATTGCATTCATAAGTGGTCAATCAACACAATAGAGTTGCATGAAGAATGTTGGGGTTCGTGAAATATATATGCCTATAAATTGCATTGCATTTACAAGTGGTCAATACTCACAATAAATGTAGGTAACCACTAACATGCAACAACCAACATATGATATGATAAGTTTTGTCATTGTGATTACCCCAGTGGTCAAAATGAGAGTTGTATGATTATAAAAGATTATATTTAAAATACCTTTGTTATATGGCTTATAAAGATTAGATTGTACAAAAACATATGTTTTCTTATTCACCAAGACAAACCTTCAGACACGTTTAGGCATGATGGCCAAGATTTAAGGAAGTTACAAAAACGCCACAAGCTTTTAATATAATACCATTTGGCAATGCTCAAGTGCGAGCAACGTGAGAAGGTTTAGGAAGCTCAAATAGACATAGAGCTTTTGGCCCTCCCCGTGTGAAGAAGGGTAACTAAAACCAAAGGACATCAACTTAGAAGATGATTAAATTAGAAGACTTTATTTATAAAAAAAAAAGGAACAAAGAGTCAAGCCAACAAATTGAAATCATATTGACCATAAAAGGTTGGGATGAATGGTAGCTCTAGTCAATCTGAAATATATCTTTGTTTTTCAAGTTAAATCAAATAAAAGTTTTGTTTGTACAATGAGGAATGTAAAGAATCTTGCACATAAGAAAGCATGCATTTGGTAGCAAATTATCAAATTCACAATTAAAATTTTTTTTTAGACAATATGCAAAAAATTCTTTCAATAAGATGAGAAAATGACATGAAGAAAATAGGACATTGATTTCATCTACTTCATGGTGGATTTAGTTCATCCCTCCACAAAGCATTCAATAATGATGGATTTAGTTTATCCATTTGTCTATTTATCTCATACCTAATAAAAGTATTTGAAGAGATTCGTAGATTTTTCTTCCCACCCTCATTGCAAGTACTTTTTCCTCTAAATCAATGTCTTCAACTTAGGACGTTCAAGCTGATACCCACTGTTATTAATTTTGTCATTATTTTTATGAAAAAAAAATTATAATTATAATCCTGTAATTATTCAATGTTTAAAAATTATAATCCTTTCCTTAAACATAAAATGATACTGTTTTTTTTTCAATAATTGAGATCAGTGTGCCTTTTATTCATTGAAAGATCGAAAAGGCATAAGATTCTCATGTCATTATTCAATGTTTGAAAATTATAATACTGTTTTTTTTTAAATAATTGAGATCAGTGTGCCTTTTATTCATTGGAAGCTCGAAAGGGCATAAGATTCTCATGCTCATACGATCAATGCACTGCTCTTGATAGCGGAAACAAAGTGAGTCCATGCGTAAAAGAAAACAAAATAAAAAAGCATAGATTTGACGAGGAGTCCAATCCTTGCAAGCTTTTATTAAAGCGCACTATATAAAAGATTCCTGCTCCATTTTCCTCCTAGTTCTCTATCAAACTAATAATTCCCACAGGTACGCAGCCATGATTCTCCGTGATCGGGTAATCCATGCACATACTCGTTTGTACATTGACGTGATCGGGTAAGGGCCGTAATGTAGCATGATATTATTCATAATATTCATGACAATAAAAATAATAGACACTTCATGATATTATTCATATTAAAATCTTTGTTTTCCCATCTTACTGATGCATGGTGTTTGAATAATCATTAACTCTGAAGAACTCATTAAAACCTAGATTATATAAAAAAGTACATAAGTTCATTGTTGCACGATGTGAATAGTATAGACCGATGTATACAAGCTCATTGTCGCACAATGTGAATTGGACAATTAAGCATAGAAGATGTTATTTTCCTTGTTTAGATTTAAATATGAGTTAGTTATGATTGATTTGGGATGGAATTTGATAGGAAAATGGGACGATTTTTAATGAAATATATTGAAATTTTTTTGATGAATTCTTTGTTGAAACTTTTTTGATGACCTTAAAAAAAAATTCTTGAAATTTTTTTGATGATCCTTAAAATTCTTTCTTGAAACTGTAAAAACCAATAATAGAGTTGTCAAAACAATCAAATTTTAAGCACTGTTTCTTTTTGAAATTTTTAATCTAATAGTGATTGATCTTGGATTTAAATACCATTTGTTGAAACTTTTTTGATGACCTTTAAATTCTTTGGTTGTTTAGTTTTGAAATAAGTTGTCAAAACAATCAAATTTGAGGGGCTATTCAGTTTTGAAATTCTTAATCTAATAGTGATTGATCTTGGATTTAAATACCATCTCGATTATTGATCTTGGATTTAAATACCATCTGGTGTGTCTTCCAGTTTTAAATCTCTGCATATTCTGTTTTCCATAAACAGAGTGCTTGCAGAAATCTAACTTTAAAGACTTTAGGCTAGGAAGTAACTTGCGATCAGTTAATACCTTTAATCCTTGTTTGCTCATATGACCCAGCCGTTGATGCCACAGTCGAATGGAATCACTGTCATTCTTAGATACAGTTGTTGCGTGATCTGATTTAGTCCTCCCTTCTAACAGAAATAGGTTACCAATGTTCTTTTCTTTCATAACCAGTATAATTCCTTTGTAGACCTTCATAAATCCACCTTGAAAAATGGTCTTATAACCTCCTCTGTGTAAGACTCCCAAAGAGATTAGGTTCTTCCTAAGATCAAGTACATGTCTTACATCATTTAGTATTTTAACAGTTCCATCAAACATTTTAATTCGGATGCTACCAATTCCCACAACTTTAGATGAAATATTATTACCCGTGTAAATTACTCCATCATCTATAGACTGGTAAGTTATAAACCAATGTCTATGAAGACACATGTGGTTTGAAGCACCAGAATCTAATAGCCATTGTTGATCATGATGTGAACCAATACTAATTGATAAAACTTCATCAACCATACCTGACCCTGTTGACGAACCTATTTCAGTTGTTTTTTCTTCCTTCATCTCCTTTTGGGGGTCTTCTTTGGAGGCTTGTTGTTTCTTCCAATAGTCCTTCTTCAAGTGTCTAGATTTTCCACAAAACTAGCACTTGATCTTGCTCTTTCTGCCCTTCGACTTTGACTAAGAGAAATCCCTATGACCCTGTCCTCTTTCTTTTGGTCTGCCTTTGATCACAAATGCCTCAGATGTAGAGGTTTCTAGATTGGATTTATTCCTTGTTTCCTCAGACAGTAAAGCTCCAACAGTATCATCAGACTCAATACTTTATGTCAAACTAAAACTAATAGAAGTAACGAAATGATCCCATGACACAGGCAAAGAACACAATAAGGTAATTGCCTTGTCTTCAGATTCAAATTTCACTCCCATGCTATCTAACTGGACTCGAAGAGTATTTAAAGTATTTATATGATCATATATTTTCGTACCTCCCTTCATGCGCAAATTGTACAATTGTCTTTTCAGGAAGATCTTGTTTGTCAACAATTTCGTCATGTACAAACTTTCCAGATTTGACCACAAACCAGCTGTTGTCTTTTCTGTAACAATGTTGAATAGTACATCGTCGGCCAAACACAGGTGTATGGCACTTAGTTCTCTCGCATCCATTTCATCACAGTCATCGTCTGCTATGGATTTGGGTTGTTTATCTTTTCCCAAAAGCGCCTTCACCATGCCTTGTTGCACGAGCAGATCGTGCATCTTAACCTTCTAGATCTCGAAATTGTTCTTGCCATTAAACTTTTCAATTTCGAATTTGACACTTTGCATATTATTCATTAGAGGAAACATACAGAAACAAACACGGTTGCTTGTAATAACCAAGGCCCTTCAAAAAATATGTGAGAATAATAATGGTTTAAATTCCACAAAGTTTAACAAAAGATTTAATACAAAAACTTTTAACTTTTAAAACCTTATACCTCCCACTTTTAAAATATTATATTTCATCCTAAATATAATAAACATTCACTCCATTAAAAAATCCCTTTTATAAAACATCCTCCATGTGATCCTCCACGTGACTTGACTTTCACGTTTATCAAAACAAAAACAAAATTCAATATTGAAAAAAGCTAAGCAATTCTTCATACCATACAAATATATTGAAAAGGGAGGTCAGTGCTCCCATCCACTAGTCGTTTAAGTAGATGAGTGCTCCCATCCGACATGTAGAGGAGCGCTGGTCTTGAAAACTCAGAGTGCATGAATGGAAGTACCAAAGGAGTGCTCCCCTCGAGAAGGAACCCAAGCGCTGATGAAAAAAAGTCAGTGCTCCCACAAACAAATGAAATCTTACCCCTTCAACACATGTGCCTCAGCATGCTGATGTAAAACCAGAGCTACTTCACCCTGCTTGATCCATGCACACCAGTGTCTTTTCCATGCTCGACGCTCTGATACCACTTGTTATAATTTGATAAATACGGAAACAAAAATTAACATGAGACAAAACACAGTCACGCAGAAATAAAAGACAGAGAGATTTAATGTGGTTGACCCAAGGATTGGGCTACGTCCACCAAGCAAAGGTATTGGTTTTCTTTTATTCAGATCATGGAGATTACAACAGCTCGCTCACAATTTTCACCACTCCATTCTTTCCTCTACGGGCTCACATAATTTATATACAATTACATGAAAACGGATTATAGAATGCGCTCACAACAAATTCTAACTTGGGTTGAATAGTTACAACCAACACTGAATTTTTGGTTCTGAAATCCTAATCATAGGAAATTTGTTGTCACTGTTTCCAACAATAACCAATCTAACAAGATATTTCTTGAAAAAATATCACATTATTATTATGTTATTTTGAAATGTAACTAATCAATTAAACAAATTGACATTCTATCTAGTAAAAACTTTGTTGTACCAAATATTTATACTCAAAACAAATCAATGACAAGGAAAAAAAGACACAAGACTTGTCCACCTACTAATTCAGTCCTTTTGAAATGACAAGACCCTAAAAACATGCATTATTATTCCCACTGTTGATGGATATGACAGTCGAAAAAAAATATTTTTGGACGTATATTGAATTCAATGTCCATCAACTCACTTAGAAAAATTTCCATGTCTAGTGGTGGGAAAAGACAATATACAAAATAGTATTGATGTTCAACACCATAGTATTGTTGTTCAACACCATAGTAGGCTTGGAAGTCAATTCAGTCTAGTTGGATGCATAGAAGAGTACAACCTTTGCTAGCCACATTAATCTTTTAAAGACGTGCACTGTCTGCATCCCTCTAGATTTTAAATCCCTCTCAGATGATTATATATAAATTTGCCTTTCAGATGATTTTATATAAATTACTCAAAGAAGTTTTCACTTAGAGATTTTGAATCCCTCTTAGATTTATCCTTGTTAATATATTAGAAATTAAAATGAATCTAATATAATTATTATAATAAATTTAATTATTTAAATATCCTAAATTTATTTCTTTATTTATCAAATTTAAAATCAATTTTTATTTTTCAAACATACAATGAAAAAACTAATCGATATCCAATTACTACTCATTTTAATGGAATTTAAATTCATATTAGTTAATCTAGTGTCTTCCATCCAAGTATGGGTGACCGCTTCTTGAAGCATGTGTTACCCTCTATCCTAGCTTTGTTATTGATGCTCTTATTGCTATCTTTTCCACCACCTTGCTTTTCAATCTCAGGTGTGCTTCCCACTAGCTCATGGCATAAGTGGATTCAGTATGTACTTAAAAACCAACAACATAAGCAAAAGCATAACCATAAATTTATGTTTCATTGTTTCTCTTAGTCTGTTTTGATTTGGAAATGGATGGAACCTTGTTTTGATTTGGAAATTGAGATTGATAACCTCCCATGCAATTGAAATGATGAATACAAAGTTAAGAGGGGTAGAAAATCGAAAGTTTAGCAAAGAGGTTGATGTTTTCTCCATTTGTAATCAATTATTTGATGCAAAATAGGCTCTTTTATTTTCATTCCCTTGATAACTAACCTGAAATCAATTGAAGCATAACTACAGAATAATCATTGGCAATTACTCAAATAAGGCAAGTTCAATCAAGAAAATTAACCAATCACATACATATATGCTTGCTCTTGTTTACCTAGCCAATCCTGGATATCCAAATCATTGGGCGACAGACTTCCACCAACTCGATATCCAAATCATTGGGTGACACCAACAAATAAGGCAAGTTCAATCAATAAAATTAACCAAGCACATACGTATTACCTAGCCAGTCCTCTATATCCAAATCATTGTACGACACATTTCCACCAACTCAATATCCAAATCATTGGGCGGCACCAACATTCCAAGTGCCTAATAATATTCTTCCAAGCACCAAAGAAGAAAATATTATGAAAAGGAAAACATAGTGAGTTGTGGTTCGACATCCTAAATCAATAAAGAATAGAAAAACTGGAGTAAATATGAAATTGACTAACTTGATTTCTCTGGTGTTTATGTACTGTGCTCGCATTGTCTAAGAGATGACTATGTATATCTATCCAGATAAAGTAATACAAATAGTAATACAAATACCGAGAGGAAAGTTAGTTCTTACCCGTTACAGGGCTCAACTCGAAACCACTTGTTCAGCCAACAATGGAAAGAGCATTTATCTGTTTCTTAATAGTAGTGGAGCCGTATTCTTGAATTTGGCGGTCATATGAAGTCTTCTCTTGAATTATGTGTACGTATCAAGCATACACTGCATCTTTTCCATGCGTCCATCGAAGCTCAATAAGCTTCAAGATTGTAAAACATTGGAATTATAGGAACCCTACAAAATAATGGAAACCCAGAAAAAAAAGTGTGAGAGATTTAATATTCACCTGAACAAAAATAGATGTGATAAACTCTGTTACTGGATTCACCAATATAGTGTGCAAAAACCATTTTCGATCCACACCAATAACTTGGTCGCTGAATGGAACTGGAAACCACACCAGAAACTGCACCATTTCCCCACAAACTACAAGCCAGAAAATAAGTACAAATAGACCCCACAAACTCCAACCCAAAAAATTAGTAGAAATAGACCTCACAACTGCAGGTTTAAGGATATCTTGTAAACTTCCACTATTGTGTTTATTTGCAGAAATAGGCATCTCATCCTAGTGATTTAATCCAACAAAAAAATATGTCAGATTTTCGTCTAAAATTGTCTGTTATGCCTCTCTCTTTTGCGGGATTTTTGTCCTAAATTGAAACGATATATCCAAAGGTGAGAGCATAAGAGGCACCAAAGCATAGGATTAGAAAAATAATCGCATAAGCCACCTCGATACAATGCATAGGTAACAACATGAGAAAGGCTAACACAGATGAAGATAGAGTGGTTTGGGCATATTCAACTACAGAAACACTAATTTTAGAAACTGTCTGCAAGTTGTTTGAAGGAGTAGCAGCTATAGAAATGGTAGACTGAACCACTGTGTATTTTACGTCTACTATCAAAGGTAGAAAAACTAGAGAAACGGCCTTGGAGGCTCAATAGAGCTGAAACAACCTTTTCTTTGCAGGACTCAATGGCTCGAGCACAGAGTATGCGTGCAGAATAGGGATTGACGGACCAAGAAAAGGTAGAGACTCTACATTCCATGATGGTTGGAGGAAGGATGGTGGTGTTGCCATCTTAGCAAGTGGCAGACTCTTTCAAGAAGAGCATCCCACAAGTGGCATTTTTATATGATTGTTAATAGGCTGCGAAAAGTGTTTGAAGGCATGTGGCATTGTTTAATATGCTACGAACAGACAAAAAAAGTCGAGGAGAACCTCCCCCTAGAGAACGCCTTCGGCGTAATTATATTTCATGCCATTATTTTATCTTCTTCTATGAGAGTCTATATATGTAATTTTTTATTCACATCAAAGGTATAGGCATACGTAGAGATGGAGAACCAAAAGGCTCATCTTTCCCGGGTGATTTTTTCTTGATGTATTTATTTGGTATTAATAAATAAAGGCTTATCCTTTCCCGATGGTTTTTTCTTGTTAGGTTTTCCACCTAAAATATTTGGTATTCTATTATTCTTTTATCGTCATTTTTCTTATTAGTTATCTTAGATCTATCTTAATGTATTTCAGATCTAGATCTTTTAGATCAAGGTCTATTCATGTGGGTTAGAGATCTATATAATTATGCTTTAGATATATTCATGATAGTATGAGATCTATATACTTGTGCATTACATCTATAGAATTTTGTTTTAGATCTATTGTTGACTGTTGTTTTTAACCTATCAACTCGTATCATAGTTTTGTTGGAGATTTGGTGTGTGTAGGATCCATTTATAGGTGATTGCAATGGAGCTAATCATAAATATTGAAAAGCTTACTAGGAAAAAGTTCACCATATGGAGGTAAAAAATGGAAGATACGCTGGCTTTGAAAGATTTGCTACCAATTGAGGGAAAATCAAAGAAACCCTAATTGATGACTTATGAACATTGGGAGAAGTTATATTGAAAGACAATAGCTACTATTCGATAGTATTTGGTAGACATGGTATACTTCCATGTCTCACAAGAAAAGGCAGTCGAGTCCTTATGGAAAAATCTTCATGATCTATATGAACGAGGTGGTCAAGAAATTATTTTTGATTTAGACATTGTTTAATCTCAAAATGAAGGAAGGGAGTTCAATGGCTCAACATTTAAATGAGTTGCACATGGTGTTGAACTAGTTCATTTCATTGAAGATTGTATTTGATGATGAGATCCAAGCAGTTCTAATCTTGAGCTCAATGCCAGAAACTTGGCAGAACTTGGTTGTCACCATAAGTAATGAAACACCTAAAGATAAATTATGTTTTGAAGATGTTTCTAATAGATTATTAAATGAAGAGATGAGCAAGAAATCTATTGGAGAAGAAATGAAAAATATGGAGGCATTATCTCTTGGTGATTGAGGAAGGCAACCAACCATAAAGAAATCAATATCTAGAGGTATGTCAAAGTCTAGGCGTGAAAGAATAACCTCCTATGATTGTGGAAAACATGCCATGTCAAAAGAAATTGTTGGAAATTTAAAAGGGAGCAAAATGAGCAAAAGACAACCAACAACAACAACAATATTGAAGAAACTATTGCTATTGCAAGAGATGGTGAGGTATTAATTATTGTTTCTTATGAGGATGCATGCCTTTATACTTGTACTCATGATAGTGATTAAGGGTTTTAGATTCAAGAGCCAACTACCATGCTACCCGAGGCAAAGAAAAAATATTTCTTATAAATCAAGTGATATGGGTAAGGTTTGCTTGGATAATAATAGTTTTTATAATATTGAAGGAGTAGGAGATGTTCTAATAAAGAAAAAATATGGTTGTAGTTTATTGCTTAAACAAGTCATGCATGTACGAGAGATGAGAATGAATTTGGTTTCAAGCAGGAAGCGATATGATGAAGGATTCCATATAGTGCTTGGCAAGAGGGGCTAGAAAATTGTAAAATGATCATTGGTTGTCGCAAAGGGATAGAACATAGGCACTCTCTACAAATTAAAATCAAAATTGTAGAAATCAAACATTGATGTTATTGGAAAGGAGGATCGTACAACATATCTATGGCACAAAAGACTTGGGCACATGACAGAAAGAGGTATAAAAATCCAAGTGCTGAGAAAAACCATTTTGTTGAGATAAAAGGTACAAAAGGTACAAATATTAAATTTTGTGAACATTGTATTATGGGTAGACAGAAAAGGGTATCATTTATGAGGAATAATTTTAAAAGGGATATAGAAATATTAAATCTGGCGCGTTCTGATGTTAGTGGCCCAATTGATATAAAATCACTAGGAGGAGCTACTTATTTTGTTACATTTATTTTTGATGCATCAAAAAAGGTGTGGGTTTTCCCTATTAAGGACAAGGATCAAGTTGGATCAATTTTTAGACATTTTTCAGAAATTTCATATGGATGTTGAAAGGGAGACTAACAAATTATTGAGATGTATTAGAAGTAATAATAGTAGGGAGTATTTCTCTAAGGAATTTGAAGAATATTGTAGTAAACATGGCATAAATCATGTAAAAATCATTCTTGCACCCCAAAACAAAATGGAACAACTAAGATAATCAATGAGACAATAATGGATAAGGTGAGAAGCATGATTTCAAATTTTGGTTTGCCTAAACATTTTGGGGAAGAGGTTGTTCGTACATCTTGCTACTTAATAAATCATTCTCCCACAACTTCATTCGATGGTGGCATTCCTAAAAAGGTATGGAGTCGTAATGATTTATGTTACACTCATTTGAAAATTTTTGTTTATGAAGCATATGTGCATATTCCTAAAGAACATAGATCCAAGTTGGATGAAAAGTCATTGAAATGCATTTTCCTAGGATATATTGATAATGAGTTAGGTTATCAGTTGTGGTATCCTCTAAAACAGAGAGTTGTTATAAGTAGGGATGTCATTTTTAATGAAGAACAAATGCTTAAAATTACTGGCAAAGGTGTAGAGACGCATAATTTTTTTGAAATTCAAGGGAAACAAGAGAATCAACCACCATTACAAGAAGACATTAATGAGAATCCATTACAAAAAAATGAAAATGAGGAACAACAACAATAAGAACATGAAGAACAATGAAATTGACAACTACTAAGTGAAATCTCACCACAAAATTTAGAATTTGCAGGTCTACAAGGCCACATAGGCCTTCATTAAGGTATCCTCCCTCACAATATATTTTATTGATTGATGAAGGTGAACGTTCTTGTTTTCAGGAAGCATGTGAAGGAGAAAATGGTATCAAATGGAAAAAGGTCATGCAAGAAGAGCTAAAATCCATACATGATAAGAAGACATGGGATTTGGTTGGAAGGAAAAAAGGGAGAAAGGTTTTAAAGAAAAAGTGGGTGTATAGAGTAAAACATGAAGGCAAGGAAATTCAACAATTATTTAAAGCAAGGCTAGTTGTGAAAGGATTCGAGCATGAACAAGGTGTTGATTTTACAAAACAAATCTCCCAAGTTCTCAAAATGTCATCAATATGAGTAGTACTTGGTCTTATCATTTCTATATATTTAGAATTGGAACAATTATATGTCAATACAACCTTCTTACATGGAAATTTGGAAGAAGAGATATATATGGAGCAACTAGGGGGGTTTATTGAAAAATGTAAAGCAAATTTGGTCTACAGGTTGAAGAAGAGTTTATATGGGTTGAAACAAGCCCCTCATCAATGGTATAAGAAATTTTACTCTTTTATGCTTGATCATGGTTTTAAAAGGATAAATGTAGATGACTGTGTGTATATTAAAAGAGACGAAAATGGTAATTTAATTGTCTTATTATTACATTTTGATGACATGTTGATTTCGGAAAAGATAATTTGATGATTACCACAATAAAAAAAGAATTAAACAAGACCTTCACAATGAATAATTTAGGATGAGAAATGAAACATTTGGGGATGAAAATTATATGTGACATGAAAAGAAAGAAACTATGGTTGTCACGACAACAATACCTTGGAAAAGTATTGGAAACATTTAATATGGCTAATGTAAAACCTGTAAGTACACAACTTGCTTCTCATAAGCAGGAGCTTTGTAGAACCTTAGTTGGTCTCATCCAAACATGATGAAGATATTTTGGGATTGGGTGAGTAGCAAGGAGATAGAAATTATGAAAAAGGCTTCAATTTGGTCTCAAGTGGGAGATTGTTGTATGTGAGACCAAGTAATAAAATAATTGTATTTCTTGAATTCTTAAAACTTCTTGAATGTACTCTTCTAAAGAGTTCGACATTATTCTATCTTTATATATAAGAGCCTATATATGTATTCTTGTTCTCACATAAAAGGTACAAGAAGGAGTAGAGATGAAGAAGAAGGAGTAGAGTTAAAGGTTGATGTATCTATTTGTTAATAAGAAATAAATATTGATCATTTCCCAGTAGTTTTTCCTTGTTGGGTTTTCCACCTAAAATATTTGGAGTTCTGTTATTCTTTCATTATCATTTTTTTTATTAGTTATCTTAGATATGTTTGAGTGTATTTCAGATCTAGATCTTTTAGCTATTTATTCATGTGGGTTAGAAATCTATATAATTATGCTTCAGATCTATTCATGATAATATCAAATCTATATAAGTGTTCATTAGATCTATATAATTTTATTGTAAATATATTGTTGATTGTTGTTTTTAGCTTATCAACGTTCATCTGCAAATATGAACTGTCATAATCTCTAGTTATTATCCACAAATATTTAATGATTCGTAGTTCCATTTACTATCTTTTGAAATGTTTGATTATATCATTTGAAATGTTTGATTATATTAAGTTAATATTTAAAATAAAATTGCGATTTTTCTTGTTTTCCACCTATCATCTAATAAGGAAAAAAGGGAAGTTGGGCGGCTTCATCACATTAATTGCATTAAGTTGATATTATAGTAGAATTGTGTTTTCCAATGTTTTTTGTTGTTTTCTCATCAATGTAATACTTTAAAATTGGAGTAAAATCGAAATGGAAATTTCAAAGTTTTGGAGTAAAATCCAAATGGAAATTTCAAAGTTCAGTTTTACAACATTTGAAAAAGTTGGAGGAAATTAGAAAGAAGTAAATTAATGTAAGACTATTGTTGAGTCTTTACAACGGATTTCTTTAAGTCTTTAAATAGGCTTCATCACATGCTAATATTATGGAAAATACCATGAGTTACCCAATACCATGGGCCCATAAACCTTAAACAATAAATCCATCATTGATTGTATCAAGGTTATCTTAACAAATGTAACATTCCCCCCTTTAAACTTGTACACATGATACACTTTTTCTTTATATCCATGTGCTTTGGTCAGGAAAACCAATTTAGCGGGCTAAAGAAAACCAATTTTCCACCTATAAATGGTAAACTCATCATTGATTTATCAAATTTATCTTAACTAATTTATGACATAGTAACATTAACCCAACAATTAATAGGTGGAAAAATTCAACTCAATTTTGTAGAATTTTTTTCCTAAATCTTGTAGAAGTTATAATTCCAGTAACTTTTTCCTCCAGTGGCCAACAATGGTTGTGGATTCCATTAACAATTGCGTTTAAAAAACATATGAAGAGGAAACAACGAATAAAATTCTACCACTCATAAATAAAATCAAACTCATAATTAAAAAATCATTTTAACCCAGAAATCCATATGGGAAAACCAGATTCGAATGGGGCTCAATATTTTATTCCGCTATCTCTGGTTACAACGTTATTCCTCCTCCTTTCCTTGGGTCAAAAAGACCTTTTGCAAATGAGAGTGAATAAGGAAATAGGGCGAGCTAGGGATAAGGGAAGATGACTCTCCAATTCCAATTTTTCTGATTTCTCCTCTTTTATTTTTTTCAATTTTATTAAATTTTCAATTCATTTTTTCCCTTACATTTTTTTTTTTTTTTGAGTTTACAATTGGTTATTTGTTACATAGTTTGAATAACCTTCATAAATTATCGCATTGTCTTGCTAGTACTGAGTCTCACCCATTCATTTGATTCCCATCAATTTTAGATCATGGGCTTGTGCGATGTAAGGACAATACAATTGAAGGAAGAAGAAATGTCAGATCTCAGATCTGATATACATATGTAGACCCAAGGGAATAAACAAAGAAATAAAGTTGCAAAGAGACATTTTTGTAGTAGAATGAAAATTTCCAAGGGAATAAATGATGTACAAGCATTTTTACTATAGGTTAGTTCATCCCCTAAAAATTATAGGCACTCGGATACCACTGTTGGGATGCACAAGATTGTAGATCAAGGTAGAATATCTTTCATTACTATGATACACTTATAAGATGACTTTTGGATTAATCTTCTAAGAGGGATGCACAAAATTGTAGATAAATGTAGGCAACTATTATTTCTATCACTTGTGACATTTCATATTTATTCTCAAATAAATAACCATAACTCTAATAGATTAGATTTGGACCAACATAATTTATCTTTAAAAATTTAAATTTTTTAAAATATATATTTTTTAAATTTTAAAATAATAAATTAAAACAAAACTTAATATTTAATAACTCTCCATATTTACTTATCACCTCACCTATTTTAAGAGATGTCATTTTGACTCATTAATTACATAAAAACATAATAAAATAGCTATGCAGATCGAAGTTTTTTTTTGTTTTCATCCACAAAAATAGATCCCCCATTGGGAAGATGGGACAACCTACCCTAGAATGGTATCCATAGTCACCTTGTCAATGACTAGCAAAACCAAATCTCCACACTTATCAAATAACCTACAACTACGGGCTACACATATACAAGACTAGAACCTGGTGGTCTTTTTCTATTCCAGTATACCATTATCTATACCATTTTACAAAAGACAGTGTTTAAAGGTGCAACATAAAATTGTGAATATTGTGATTTCATTAAAAGTGCAATAATTGTGAAAATTGTGATTTCATTAATTCTGCAATAGAAAATAAAAAATATTGATTTCATTAACAATTACATATTATATAGACTAATATTTATTTGAAAATGTAAAATCACAAAAGGGAAAACATCATAATAAAACATCAAGATTAGCAGTACCGTGCACGCAATGAGCCTTACAACATACAATAAAGTTCCATTACCATAACATATCACCACATAATCATTGGGGCAAATTCCTCATCTTCTTCTCGCAGTTATGGATCAGTTGTGTTTAAGTTGCGAGGACATACCACTCAACCTACGCAAAGGTGGACTCAACCCAAGTACATGAGTAGAGAAAAGTTGCCATCCAATATAAAATGAATCACAAAAGTTTATTGTAGAGTGATGCCCTCTATCAGGTTAGTCTCACCCTGTAACACACTCAACCCCTAGGTKCTTTTTCAAGGTGTGGGGTATCAAAAATTTGTTTCCCTTAACTCTCTCTAGGTTCCCCTTTCACCAAAGTGCAGGTTCTTCCAAACCCCCGGGCTCTTTCTTGGCCCTCATTAATTCTGCAATAGAAAATAAAAAATATTGATTTCATTAACAATTACATATTATATAGACTAATATTTATTTGAAAATGTAAAATCACAAAAGGGAAAACATCATAATAAAACATCAAGATTAGCAGTACCRTGCACGCAATGAGCCTTACAACATACAATAAAGTTCCATTACCATAACATATCACCACATAATCATTGGGGMAAATTCCTCATCTTCTTCTCGCAGTTATGGATCAGTTGTGTTTAAGTTGCGAGGACATACCACTCAACCTACGCAAAGGTGGACTCAACCCAAGTACATGAGTAGAGAAAAGTTGCCATCCAATATAAAATGAATCACAAAAGTTTATTGTAGAGTGATGCCCTCTATCAGGTTAGTCTCACCCTGTAACACACTCAACCCCTAGGTTCTTTTTCAAGGTGTGGGGTATCAAAAATTTGTTTCCCTTAACTCTCTCTAGGTTCCCCTTTCACCAAAGTGCAGGTTCTTCCAAACCCCCGGGCTCTTTCTTGGCCCCTTTGAAGGATTTGAACAGAAGACGCTAGATTTCCATGTTAGGCCCCTTCCTTCATATGACCTCGAGCTGCGCCCAGGCACCAAATCAAAGGGCGCTTCGGGCTCTGAGTGTTCTCGAAACACCTGACTCTAAATCCGCCAAACTCCGAGCTCGCGAACACACACAGACCAGATCTATGGTCCACACTTCTTTCACAACCGACGACTGCAATTTACTTCGGGACCTCAGCATTCAGGAGTTTTGAATGCTCCAAACACCTCTTTCCTTCGAAGTGCTTCGTACCCGAAGTTACAGATCGAGCACCAAGTGTTTTCCCCGATCAACAGTCGATATATGTGCTTTGCCTCGCTTCGGGCGACTTACATTCAATGCTCCTCCACGTTCTTTATTTTGGGTTACCAATCCTTCAAAGTAACAGATCTCATACCACGCATCCTGTTCCAATGGAAGGTTCTGATGAACTCCAATGCTTCGGCCTTCGATAGTTCTCATGCCTTTACTTTTCAATTCCTCCGTAGTGACTTTCCCCCAGAGTAAATCTCCAGTATCCATGTGTTCCAACGACAGACGGCTAGGATGATTCCTTACCTTTGGAGCTTCAGACGACCTCTGGTTAATGTGTGTCCCTCTCAGATCGATGGTCATGATTTACTTCGACAGTTCAGGCATCGAGAGTTCTCAACTCGCGCGAACCCACTTTCCTCCGAGGTGGCTATCTTCTGAAATGGAAGATCTATTGACACCTATCCTTAGTTGATGAGTGGCTCAAATGAACTACAACTCTTCGGGCTTTGGGAGTTCTTGTTCAACACACTCAATTTTCTCCCCGAGTGACCTTTCTTCGAAATGGCAGATCTTCTACCACACGTTCCTTTCCAACAGACGGTTGGGATGACTTCGGGACTTTGGCCTTCGAAAATCCTCGTGCCTTCACACTTCAATTCTCCCATAGCGACTTCTCTCCAGAGTGCAGGATCTAACAACACCTGTCCCTCTATCATGGATGGCTCAAATCTGCTTTGGCTCCCGGCTCTTCGAGAGTTTTGCGATGCAAAATCCTCTTTTCTCCCAGAGTCGGTCAGTGTCCAACTGACCACAGCCTCAATCTCATGGTCTGAGGGTATCTACGTGACCCCAGAGATATACGGCTCCTAAATTTCATTCAAGGGTCCCTTGGGTCCTAGTGTGTACCACTCTAAGAGGGAGACCTGGAAACGTCGTCACTTGACACATGGGCCACCACATGATCTTGACGTAATACACGCATCCCCACGATCAAATGGTCATGAGGGATCCCGAAGGATCCTTAGATCCACGGTCCACATTAACTTCAAGACTTCGGGACTTTAGGGGTTTTAGTTTTACCAAACCTCTGTCCTCCCAAAGTGGTCAACGTCGGGCTCACTATATCATAGATTCGATGGACGGGATAGTTCTTGGGCATCCTTAGATCTACGATCGAGATTAAGTTCGAGACTTCAAGACTTCGGGGAAATAACCTCTTCTGCGGTGAATATGCTCAATTCATCGAACCCACGAAGTCCGAAGGGCTCTAAGGGTTGACGCCCGCGTTCCTTCTCTAGATCCGACAATCGTGAAGAACTTCAGCTCCTCCCAAACTAATATCATCCATTCATCTTCCAAATGAAAGGATCTCTCCTTTCGGGGCTTCAATCTCACTATCCTTCATGAGCTTTGTCAGCAGCTTAAGTACTTAGGTATTTTGCGCTATTTCTCATGAACTTAACACTTAGAGAAATATTCCGCGCACCCCTTGCACTCATTTATCAACTCTACAACTTAAGGGTGTTCTCAGTTTCTTCCCGCCTCACAGAGACTCTGTGCATACATGCACTTCCTCTCTTGAGCTTAACATACTCCTTCCTTCAGAACAACTAGGAGTTTCGACGTGCACACGTGAGGCTATGCCCAAGGTCAACAAATTCACAGTTTATTTATTTTAACTTGAGCCACCATGGGGCTCATGAATTTACATGTACAAGCCAAAGAATTCCTTATTTTCTTAAATACACAATTAGGAAGAATTAAATGGATACAGTATAACCATTGAGAAACATGCACATCCATGCAACATTCATAGGATATCCAACTTTAATTCACAATTACAACTTAAATACACAGGATATGACAATACTTATCTATTACAGGTTGTAGCCAACTAACTGACTGTGGTTGGTTTCCTTTCCACCCAACCATAGGCTCATAGGCATTCATTCTTAGCACTATGGCCACCCCTGTTCCAAGCCATGATATCACTAGGGAATTTATGCCAATTCTCAACGATCCTTTCTCTTTCACATCATCCGCGAGGTTTATTAGGTGCTTCCTCAGCATCAAGCTCGTTGTCTTCTGCTTAGGTCTCATTCTTTGCGCACTCTTAGAGATTTCTCTCTTTGTCACGACCTCGACTAGGTTTATCATATTCTTCCTCAGCATCAAGCTCGTGGCCTTCGGCTCATTCTCTGCTGGCGAGTTCCTTTCATTCTCCACTCTTCTTTTTATTCTCTTCTGTGCCTTGCACACACATCCCTCCTATCTTGTTCCTTCTGTCATAAGGAAAGTTGGGTCAGTATGGGTATGTAGGACCCTGTGGTACTTCGGGTTGGCCTTTTGTAGCTAGACAATGCTTCCATTCATGGGGTAGTTGATGGTTCAACCACCAGTCCTTTTCTTATTAACTGATCTCTTATAGTTTTCACATTATTTCCTCTAATGATATGATGGCTAGTATTTTCAAGGCTTCACCCCCATAGTCAGTTATTGGAAATTCAAACAATAATAGATTTACATTGTTCCCATGCCATAGCATGGTAATCCTAATTAATTTTTAATTACAAGTTGGGGGAAACAAGGGTGTTACACACCCCCACTCGATTTTGCGATTTTTACATAAATCTAGAAGAGTTATTAATTAATTAGGTTAAAATTTTCATAATGGAGTATATTCATCTACTCGTAACATTGGATTAGCTAATAAATCGAGTATTGCAATATAGTTTGGAAACGAGCGTGTACCCTCGTGAGCCCAAGCCATTGGAGGAGCTTCGAGAAGTGACTACTAAACTTCGCTCGTAAATCCCACCTATTTCTCTCTGTCTCCAGATTCCTCCATATGGGTGATATACATGAAAATCACTCTTCATGGTGTGACAGGATCTTTATGGCCATTCCTTCAGATGAAGCTCAATTTCTGAGCCTTCTGTCGAAGCTGATGAATGCCAAGAACACCATAAATATTGGGGTGTACACCGGTTACTCACTTCTTATCGCATCCCCTGCCTTACATGATGACAGAAAGATAATTCATATCCCGTTTCATAATCATAGTGGACTCACTAAATAAGAGGAAATATTCATTTATTGGATTAAAGTTTTAGTTATTTGTTGGTTTTTTTAAATTTTGATGCTTTAGAGATTATTAAAATGCACTATTATTTCTAAAAATAAAATTTTATATTCATTAATCCATTGTGAAACATAACTTTGGAAAAAATTATTTCAAACTTAAAAATCTAAATTGTCCACTTATTACTGTTTAAATTTAGAGAATAAGAGTTAAATTGTCTACTTAGTAACTTAGTTTAGTCTATTCATTCAATGAGAAGATTTCCAAACAACAAAACTTAATGTTTGCATGATGGATAATTCATTGATGAAAGTTGGCATGACAGATAATCGCGATGGACACTATGTGACATCCCCAAAAATAAAGTATTTTCGAAATTTAAATTGGTTGGAAAATTATTTCGTTTTTAGTAAATTCGAAATTGGAAAAAATTTGCCATTTATGGAAATTCAAAATTTTGAATTTTATAATTGTAGTTAATTATTATGATTGTTGGTCAGGGATCTGATTTGACCCAACTAACTATTTGACTATGACACTTGTATGAAAACAAAATATTTTATATTGATTGCAGGAGGAAAAATGGAACAACCATGTTAAAATCAGCTGACCATGACTCCATGAGTGGGGAACATGTTGGAACTACCTCTAGGTTGATTGTTACAAGTGGCAAATCAGTGATTTGTCCATTGGTAGCCCCTGAAAATCAGGGATTTAGAAAGCTGTGAAAATTCCCAAGGGAGGGAAAAAGACCTAGGCAAATTGATAAATAGCATATGTGAGGAGGCAGGACAATGTCAAGTATGCTGGGAAAGAGACTATTGATTTTTACTTGCTGTATGAACACTACTGAGTGAGTGTGAGGCAAGAGGAATCTACTGGAATTGAAGGACATTGCTGAGGAAGAGTTTCCAAGTTCTCTCTCATGGATTCATGGTCAGGCTAGGGGGTGAAT
>SNQJ01S0011385.1:31575-51619 GCA_010110895.2 Picea sitchensis
ATGGTGGCAATGTCATACTGTTAGGTACCCATGAACCTAATAGGTTGGCTCGTGATGAGACCCCCTATCCTCTTGACTAGGTCTTGTTTGTTATTTTCTGGGTCCCTCTTGTTTCTTGTTGAGAGGCATTTTATTGCCTTTCTCAAGGATCCCTGGGTGAAGCATCTCGAGGTTTTATTTCTAGGCTTTTATCTTTTACCAACTACTTTTACCTTCTGGGCCTTTAGCCCCTTCTTCCCAGGAGATAAGGTGCAATCCTACAAATAGGTCAACCCAATGCCCAGACAAGGTTAATGGGACAAATGAGCAGGAGATAAGATGAAACAGTGGTGCTATGATGGGAGCGGATGATGGCTTTTCAGAAATCCCCCCAGCGGCAAACCAAGACCTATGGGAACAGGCTTGCTAGGGCACCCTGTCAATCTCCCCAAGCATGGTCAAGTGGGCTAATGTAAGATCCAAGAAATTTTTAGAGATAAAAGGAATCAGATGCATATGTTTAAAGGTTTCAATGATCAAAAATGACACATACCATGATACCTGGACCAATTACCTCATGGAGAAAGAACCTCTTATGATACAGGACCAAGCTGATGGTGATGGATGTTGTTGTTGCTGACAAGATAAAGCTGATGGAAGAAGAAAAGGATGGGCCCTCCAGGGCCATGCTCAGGTCAACCCTGCTCTCGGTACTCCATGTCTAGGACCTGTGGGCCTCGAGACATGATCTTCTAGTTATCCCTAAAAAGTGGGTATAACATCTGGCTCCAACTCAAGGACATGTTCTCACCGTAGAGCGCATGAGAACCTCAACATCCCTGGCATAACCTACAGACCTACCCAATCTCAATAGGGGCATGAGTAACAAAAATGGGGCAGTAATGCCACCCCAACATACATAGATATATATACTAAAATGAACCAATCAATGAGTAAGAAGATAAAAGCAAACTTCTTACCTGTACTTACCTGTTGGCTGGAATGTTGGGTGTAGTCAAACCACCAGTGAAGCCAATCCAACAACGTTCCTCGATACCTTCCTTTGTGCTTCATCATAAACCAAAATAGTGATAAATCAAGCACAAAAATGTCATGGGTTAGAATATATATCATATCATCGGAAATCTCAAAGTCTAACTCATGGAGGCGGGTGGGAGGAAAAAAATGATTCCAATGCATACTCTCAGGAGAGTGCTTAATCCATCTCAGGAATGGATTTTCAAAAGTCAAAGGTTCAAGAGACTGACTCGGGGAATCTGAATGCTGGCTACCTTGGACGTCTTCACAACTTGCGGCTCGAGGAGGGATTAGAAAAAACTGAAAGGATGACTAACCATTCCTAAAGGGGAGGTTGGAACACTGTGATAATAGGCTTCTTCTTGAGGCACTCAACTTTCCCCTAAAATCCAGAATGAGGTTTTTCCTTACAGGAGGCTTGGGATAAGGGACATGTTTCCAAACCACACCTTTAGTGACATAGGGAGGTAAAGTGATCAAAGGGGGGTGGAAAATATTATCACAAGTATCCTGCTTCAGGGAAGTAACTTCCTTATTTTTATCAATGTCTGAGCATAATGTTGGTTGATAACTTTCTTCATATGATAAATGTAAGTGATCGGATGGATAGTCATCAAAGTCCTCAAGGTACAACCAAAAATTAATCAGAGAGCATAGCATTAGGTCATCCTTGGGTGTCTGAATAAGGTCAGGTTCTTGTTGACATATGTCAAAATTATTAGTAACTTCATGTGATAAATGCAAAGACAACCTTTGGAAAGGACCATCAATGTCGTACATGGGATTGTCATCATATCTAATCATATCCCATCCACGTTTCTCGACATGTATGAATTCATCAAAATTATCAACAAATTCATTATCTTCATCATAACATGAAGGGATTAAAACATCTGATACTTATTTTCTCTCTACATCATAAAATAAATAATCATTGAAAGTTTTGAAATAACTCACCTTGTTTAATCCTTCCTGTGCAGGAGCTTCAAGTGTTCGGATAACTTCATCAAGTGGAAGATATGCCTCCACATCTTCAGTCTTGAGACATAGAGGATCAAGCTTGTCCAAGGGTTCCATTTCCTCTTCACTCTCTGAGTCATAGAACAAGGTATCATCAAAAAACTGGAAAGGAAAATGACTTACCTCATTCTCTTCATCTTGTGGGAAAGTGACTTGTCTCATTCTCTTCATCTTGTGTAGATGGAATAGGATATTGAAGCTTTATTCGGATGGAGGGGCGACATTAGTGCTCTGATCCTCATAATCAGCCTTCTAAGCATGGATTCACTCCATTCTTCAGGATTATGGGAGAGGTCTGTCTTCAAGGGTTGATAATGGTCTTCATAAACTTCATATTTTATATCGGAGATCTGTATTGATCATGATATGCCTTCCTGAGATCTTCTACAATCTCAGTTGTGAATCCTTTGTTCTCTAAGGCTTTTGTGATATTTTGAAGGGCATCTTAATACGTTTGGAAATGTGGCTTAGTGAGGTCTATAAACCTGTTGATGAGGGGTATGAAAGATGATATACCCTTGTCCTTGCAACAACTCTTAAATGATCTTGTAAGTAGGATGGAAGATTGAGTAAGAACAATTTTATAAGAGCATCCTCTCCTCCCAACTCAGAGTCTCACTAAATACTCCAAAAACATTTACTTATGAGGAGCTGGGAGGCCCAAAATGTTGAGAGTTGTTTAGCCATTTGTATCAAAGTAATTTGGGTAACCTTGAAAACTTATGAAATCTATACTCTGACATATTTGTTCCCAGCAGCCATGATCCCATAACTTGGAAATATCACAAAAAGTAAGGTGGCACCCCGAGCAAATATTAGTGGAAATGCTAAATACCACTTTTCCTAAACTATCAAAGGATAAGGAAAACAATTCTGCGGAGTCGCCAGGTAAGCTTGTAGATAAGGCTCTTGAGGCAAGGTTTACCAAAAATATTTGTTGTTTGAGGAGAATTGACTTGGTGCTCCTCTAAAGAATGGCGCCAAAATGTTATCTAGAATGCTTTGTAGCTAAGAGTAAAGGCTATAAGGTAGAAGGGCAAACTAATGTGAACCTATCCCACCTAATGTCACCATGATGGGTAGGTTCTTTCTCTTTTAGATGTTAGGCCCATGGGAGACATCCCCAATGACTTGGGGGTTTGAAAGGGCAAGGAATAAAGGACAAGGACAAATTCTTTCACAGTCACCACCAAAAGATAGTCCCTGCTAAACAACCAATAATAAAGTAAATCCCCTAATGAAGAACACCGCCTCTGACCAAAGCAACAAGAAATCATCATATGCAATCTATATTTTAAAGGGTTAGTACTTCATAAGACTATCGATAAATGTATAGGAGCAATATAGCAATAAATGTTGACGGCCACGTTTATTAATAGCAATAAAGATATGACACTTTCACCAATAAATATTGGGATGTGGCATTCAAGTGCAATCAATCAACACTTTATTCAATTAATGCTTTCAAACCACCATTCAATTGCTCTTTTAAAACAAGACATTGTTGTAGTAAAGATGAGATATTCAAGTGTGACGCCAACAACTTAGGGTTAGTGTAGTTAGGTTTTAAAATTCAAAGAGTTTGAGGACGCATGATCCAATTTACCAACGCCGGAGGTCTAAGATCGCTGGCCTGGGGTTAATGGAGTCAATTTGCAGAGGGACGGCGGTTGAAGACAACATTTCATTAAGGACTAGAGGAAGAGTCTCAAGTGTTGTTATGGAAGGGCCTTCTCTCGACCAAAACCATAGGGAGAGTCTCACTGAAGAAAGTTAAAGCAAGGCCTCATGCTCTCCTCCTTCCTTAGGTTAATCAAGTAAAAAAAAATGGCTAGCATGAAAGATAAATCAAGACAAGAGTACCAACCTGAGGGAGAGGTTCTACAGCAAGGCTCATCATCAAACCCTAAAAGAAAAGCGATTCTAGGTGTATATAACCTAGGCCCGGGATGTCCTCTTCTGACCTTGGAAATACCAGAGGGAGAAGAAGAAGAAATGAGAGTGTAGCTATGGCTAGGCTCTTCTTCCTTCTTCAATGGTCGAAAATTTATTTTATTAGGGGGACATAAGGAGACAAGGACCACTTAGTGCTTGTCACCAGGGTTTTATTAGGAAAATTATAAATACATGTAAGAAAATAAGATCACAAACTTCATTCAATCAAGAAGTATAAAAATACTTGCCAATTCATCAAGAAATAACCATGCAAACCCCATAACACCTTCCTTCAAGAGAAACACCATAAAATGCCAGAAATGTCTTCCTTCAACAAGTGCTACGTGCGCCTCACTAAACCAGCAAAAATACCCAAGTAGGGCACTAAAAATCAGACCTCACTAATGAGTGAGTGATGAATCATGATAAAATGAGGCTAAAACTCCTCAATATATAGTGTATCAATGACCTAATTTACTTTTTAGGTTATAAAAAGGACAACAAGGCCAGAATATCAAAATAATATTTTTTTTACATTAAATTGTCAAATTAAAACCCTATTTGAGCTAAAGGTGAGACGTCACCCCTTCTAAGGGAGACGTTAGCCCCTTTTTGGGCAAATGCAGCAATAAAGAGCAAAACGTTAGCCCTCTTTGGGCCTCTCCATCATGCCACACATGCCAACTTCCCTGTCAAACTGTCACACACTCAAGGTGATGTCATGAGCTCCTAGGTGATGTCCTAGGCCATCCACGGCAAACGTTTCACTGGAAGTGGGTCAATCCCCCTAGGCCGGGCTCTGCCAAAGTGCCTCTCATGAAATATCCTCTTCTTCTTTGGTGCAAAACTCTGATCAACCACCGTCCTGTCTCTGCCCCTTGATGGGGTCTCAACATCCATATGATAGGCTCTTCAGCCCCATGGATGTCCGAACTGATCATCTCCCCATGTGTACCGGTCCAAATGGTACCTATCCGTCGGGCATGGTCTTGCACATCAAAAGATACGCCCTCCATGGGCTCATTAGTCACGGGGATCATAACAATGTCAATCACATATCATCATTAATATTATTAAACATATGCATAAAAACCCTAAGACATCAGTCAATAAATCAAAGACATTACAAAAACCTAAAATACAAGATTGAAGAAAAAGACAAGATGTCCTATTGGGCTAGTATCCACAAGAAAAGGGAAGTTTCCAGGAAGGTTTAATCCAAGTCATGTAGGTGAGATGATGTGGCTAGGGGATGTCCAGGCATGTGGGTGAAATGAGAGCCAGGGATGCATAATGTTATCTGTGGGTGCCTTTGTAGAAGGCAAGTTGTACCTATCATGGATGCAGTTTTTCCAAGCCCGTTCTTGCCTTTATTCTTTTCTTTTATTTTCTTTTTTTTCTTCTTTTTCTTTTTAATCAAGGGCTAACCAGAGGACACTACCTTGGCATGGTGACCAGAGATGACAGTGTTACCCACAAGTACTTTCACAGAGATGAGAAGGTTGGCTCGTGATGAGACCCCCTTTCCCTTAGCCATGCAACCAAAAGCCACTACCCTGGCGTGGTAACCAGATGGTGGCAATGTCATACTGTTAGGTACCCATGAACCTAATAGGCTGGCTCATGATGAGACCCCATATCCTCTTTACTAGGTCTTGTTTGTTATTTTATGGGTCCCTCTTGTTTCTTGCTGAGAGGCATTTTATTTCCTTTTTCGGGGATCCCTGGGTGAACCATCTCGAAGTTTTATTTCTAGGATTTTATCTTTTACCAACTGCTTTTACCTTTTGGGCCTTTAGCCCCTTATTCCCACGAGATAAGGTTCAATCCTACAAACAAGTCAACCCAATGCCCAGACAAGGGGAATGGGACAAATGAGCAGGAGATAAGATGAAAAAGTGGTGCTATGATGGGAGCAGACGATGGCTTTTCAGAAATCCCCCAAATGGAAAACGAAGACCTATGGGCACAGGCTTGCTAGGGCACCCTGTCAATCTCCCCAAGCATGGTCAAGCGGGCTAATGTAAGATCCAAGCAGTTGTTAGAGATAAAAGGAATCAGATGCATATGTTTAAAGGTTTCAATGATCAAAAGTGACACATACCATGATACCTGGACCAATTACCTCATGGAGCAAGAACCTCTTATAATACAGGACCAAGCTGGTGGTGATGGATGTTGTTGTTGCTGACAAGATAAAGTTGATGGAAGAAGAAAAGGATGGGCCCTCCAGGGCCATGCTCAGGTCAATATTGCTCTCGGTACTCCATGTCTAGGACCTGTGGGCCTCGAGACATGATCTCCTAGTTATCCCTAAAAAGTGGGGATAGCAGGAAGCATATTAAACTGCAGGCATATGCAAGTGAGAATTATATGGGAGAGATACTTATGTAGGGAGATAAGTTGATATCCTATCATTCTAAAATGTTTCATGTTAGATTCCCGAACTACCCTATATATGAAAAGGATCTTTGTGATTTTGTTCAAGTTCTTAAGAAATGGAAGCATTGTCTAATGGGGAAGGAAGCCATCATCTGTGTTGATCACCAACCACCATGTTGATCACCAGCCACTACAATATTTGTAGACCTAGAGTAAGATTTATCAAACCAGACACGATAAATGAATGGGGTTTTATAAAAATTCCATCTAATCATGAAATATAAGAAGGGAAACGCTAATAAGTTGGAAGACATGCTTTCAAGACCAGCCACGACCAATATCACAACTTTTGGAAGTCTTGTACACATGGATACTTTCACCCATGAAGCATACAAATAGGCATACATAGAATATGAGGACTTTAAAGAAGTGGTTTAGCAGGTGTAGAGCCATGTCTATGTAGAAAAAGGTGATCCTAAGATTAGATATCGTCTCTGGGATGAATTTATCTACAAGTTAGGCAAGCTTTGTGTTCCTAAAGGTGAAATATTTCATCTTATCAAAGAGGCTAACACCTCCAAAGTTGTAGGGAATTTTGGCATTGGTAGGACAATTGCCAACTTACAAAGGTATGTGTATTGGCATAGAATGAAAGAGCATGTAACTTGATTTATTAGAGGATGCATAATTTGTTGTACTCGTAAGCACTGTAACAAAAAGTAAAGTTTATAGCATCCCATACTTGTACCCATTAGACCTTGGGAGAACATCTCTATATATTTCATGGGTGGTTTTCCAAGAGCAGAGAAGGGATATAATTATTTATTTGTGCTATTTGATACATTTAGCAAGATGTGCATTCTCATGCCTTTTAAAAAGACCATCAAGGGACAAGATGCAACAAACATGTTCTTTGAAAAGGTTTAGGTGCACTTTGGGATATTGAGGAGCATCATCTTAGATAGTGATATTATATTTTTTAGTTCCTTTTGGACTACATTCGAGGAGAAGATGAACACCAGGCTGAAAATATACACAACTTTCCATCCATAGATAGATGGGAAGAGAGTAGTGAATGGGACATTGGTCCATCTTTTAAGGGGTTATAGTTAGAATCATCCAAGGACATTCAATGAAAAATTGATTCATATTCAACACTACTATAATAGAGAAGAACATACTTATATTCCCTTTTGAAACTTTCTTCGAGTATTTTCCACCTTCACCCCTAGATGTTGTATATGGAAAATAAGGAGGAGTGAGGTAAGACACCACATGAGAAGCATTGAAGGTTGAAAAATTTGTAGATAATCCCAGGAATACCCATTTACAAGTATAGAATACATCTAAGAAGTCATAGGAAAAGTATAAGGCCCACATGGTCAACACATAATTGAGAAAGCAGTCGAGGTGGGAGACAAATTTTGGTTGTATCTAAACAAAAAAAAGGCTACAGGCTCCTAGTAAGAATATCTAGGCTCTGTGGTATGATCCTTTTGAATCATTGGAGAAGGTGAGTGATAATGCCTATAAACTTAGTCTACACCCAAATAAGAACATTTTCTTAGTAATTAATCTAAAACTCTATGAACCTTCCATGTTGGATGAGAAAATTAATCATAAAGTCTTCCCTACCATAGAGGAAGGACTTAACACCAAGAGCTAAAGCATAATTAATAGAAGATATATCTTTACATAAGAATCCCATGACAACTAGATAGGGGTAGTGTCAACTTTTGTTGGTTAGTTTGAAAGGACAACTTCTAACAAATGTCAAATGGTACCCTAGAGATAAGGTAAGGAAACATTTTCCCACCTCCTCCAGTAAAATCTTTTGGGGACCAAAATCCTCCCTAAATGGGGAGGTATGATCAAGAATGGATCATTATATGAATTTTCATCTATTTTGGTACTTTATGGGTGGAAAAAATGGAGTTATTGGCTTGTAGGTCCCATTTTAGGGTTAGGCCCTACTTTGGTGATTTAGAGTCCAGAACCTTTTAGAGCCCATTTAAGGCCTTAAACAACCATTTTTGGGGTCAAAAATTTGTGTATATAGCTCTTAACCTCTCAAAACTTTTTTACACTATGAGATCTTTCGAGTGGCATGGATTTCACCTCAATCAAATTTTTCATGTGGAAGTTATGCCTCCTACAATTTGACCTATCATGTTGACCACCATGGTACTGAATGGGTGCCACGTCAACTTCCATTACTCACGCACGTGGAGCTAGTAATGTGTGGAGTTTCAAGATGATTCTAGAGGAAACAAAATTCGTATATTAATTGGGGGTTGATGTGTGTAAGATCCCTAACCCCAACCTTAGATGGATATCAGGGTATGTTAAATACTAGGTCGTTAGGAAAGGAAGGGGTTGTATTCTTATGGTATTATGTATTATTTCATAGTTGAGTAAAGCATATGGGAGTGGGATGTTGAATTGGAATAGAGGAAGTCGAAGATAATGTAGTAGACATATTTTCTACAATGTCGATGGTAACTCCATAGTGGGCGCCCCTTTCTTTGTATCCCCATTTCATAGCCGAGAAGAAAAGAGCAGATCATAGGGTTAATCTTCTAGTTGAGTTTTTCTTGTTTTGGGTTTTCTTAGGCCACATCTTCTATTCATTATGTGGATGGTGTGTTATTTTCTTAGCTTGTTTCATTTCAGTTTCAATTATTTCAATATTTTCATGCATTAAGCAAGTAGCATTTAATTTGAATCTTATGTAAATTGCTACATAATAATATATTGTAGAAACTTGTAAGATCTATCATGATGAACAATTCTAGTGGAATATCCATGATAGTTTACATTTTAGAGTGGGATATTTTAGGTTTGGATTATATAGATCATTTTGGAGGCATATTGACTTGGTAGAGAAAAAAATCACTTATATTGACTCATTTAGTGTCAATGACTTCAAAAAATAAAAAATTGCTCTACTGTCTTGAGCTAGGGAATGCCTTTAATATAATCAATGTTTATCGTCCATATGAAGAAAGGATTATTTTATAAGAGGGTCTATTTCGCTAGCAGTGTGAAAAATATCAAAGGTCGATCATGGGAGCAGACCTCGATCTCATGAATAAACGAGCTGAAATATAGGTGAATTTTGCAAGGAGGAATTGGTTGGCATATTTACTTTTATACAAGTTTGAAGAAGATGGGTCGATGAATGTAGAATCAAACAAGATATATCCAACTTAAAGATATATTAGGATTGGGGATGAGAAAATAGCTAAAAGGATACATAGATTTCTAGTGTTTGAATTATCTTTATTGACCCTAAAAAGATGAGGTCTTGGGTCGAGATGGGAGAGGATTTAGATAACCTTATAATTCTTCTTCAAATAGAGAGGCAATACAACAAACCTCCTAGTCCTTTTAAATTTATTTCTCAGTGGCTAAATGATGAAGGATTCATAAACCTAGTAAAGGGTGAATGGGTGAGAAATGATTCTTATTCAAGGGAGTATGTTATCATTCAATTGGCAACAAACATTTAAAATTTAAAATTGTTGTATAAAAATGGGTCCACTGTAACATGGGTATAAATGAGGAATCCTTGATTCAACAGAGCAACAAATAACAATTTATTCTCAAGATTGTGTAATACGATTTGATAATGATGATATGAAAATGGTGAGGAATATGGAAAATGTTAAGGTGAAACTACCATATGAAGATGAAGCTCAATGGAGAATAAAGAGTAAGGCCTTGTGGTTATCCAATTGGGACGAAAATATAAGATACTCCCACAATTATGCCAACCATAGTAAAAATGTCAAGACTATATGGGAAATGTAGAAAGTTCGTGGGAGTAAGTTCAAATACTTCAAGCAACTTCTTAATATTGAAGTTTCTTACTTTAAGGGTTTATATATTGAACTAGAAAAAAATAACATAGTTGAAATCATGAAGATTACTTCCTTCTTTACTAGTTTTGTAAAGGAGGATGAAAATGAAAACTTGGTGGGGGGAGTGTCTAAAGAAGAATTACAAGTTGTTGGGGCATCCCTTTAGAAGGATAAGAGCCCTGAGCTTCATGGTTGGATATTGGAATTTTTTTATAAGGTTTTATGATATGTTGGAAGATGAGCTCTGGAGGATAGTTGTAGAGGATACAAGAAAATTAGGGAAAATACTTGGAGGTTTCAATTTAACTTTTATAGCATTAATTCCAAAGAAGGATATTCCTAAATCGTTTTATTATTTCAGGCCGACCTCCTTATGTAAATGAATATATATGATGATAGAAAAAATTATCACTACCAGGGTTAAGAAGATAGTCTTAGAGTCAACATCTAAAGAACAATTTGGCTTCCTACATGGTAGACAAATTCATGAAGCAATAGGGATGTCTCATGAGGGCTTACACATTATCAAAACATAGATACTAAGTGAAAAGGTTATCAAGCTCGGTCTATCAAATTCTTATGAAGGACCCAACTATTTCTAATTGAGATTAATATTGCTACATACAAGATTTTCTGTTCAAATAGTGAATTGGATTATAGGGTGTTTATCCTCTATTTCATTTGCAATTTTAATCAATGGATTTGATTCGGGGTTCTTTAATCCTTATAAAGTTATGAGGCAAGGGTGTCCCTTAACACCTCTCCTCTTTTTTATCATCATTGATGGTTTAAGTAGATCTATAATTTAGGCTAAAAGGTCTAGATAGTGAATGAGAAAAAACTGTTAGAAAGTAATGGATGTGCTTGTTTAACCATAGACAATATAACAATATTGTCACCCAACCATAGGCCGAAGCCATCCCCGATCACCTTAACCTTGACAGAGAATGATTTTGGAAGCAAACCAATAACCAACCAAGGCTAATGAATCAAGCAAAGATAACCCAGACTGATCAGAAAGTCCAACCATAACCAACAGAAAGTTTGAGACTAAACCAGGAATACAGATTGCGGTAGCTGTTGGCTGCAACTGCTCCCCAAACTTGTGCACTTTCCCAATTTCTGTAGTTCCCACTTCTTCCCAGCTGAAATTCTAAGCAGTGTGTACAAAATGAGGTCTGGCTACTTGTATTTATACTGTTTTCCTGAGTTGTCTGGGTCAACTTCTCATTCTGGAGGCTAAATACTTAATATTAATTATTTCCTTGAGTCGACTTGTCTTCTAGGGTTAATTTTAATGCTTTAGGGTTTCTTCTTTCTTCCCAAAATATTCTATTTTCGATAGGGTTACACGTGGAGGTAAATACCTCCCGCAACTACCATAATATCAACACTCCCTCCTAGCTAGGGAGGTATTGAAGGAAATGGTATTGAACACAAACATACCATTCAACCGGTAGCATCATCATAGTTGTACAGACTATCTCATGATCATATCAGGAGCACCATCATCACTATCAGTGTCATCTGACAGCATCAATTGCATCATCTCTCGAAACCATACTCCATCTGAGTAATCAGACATGATGTTGAATAAGTCACTCACTCCAAAGAGTGATACATGAACCATTCTTCTAATCTGGTCATATGTCCTATAAGAATAACTATTCCAACAGATGTTGGAATCCATGCCATGGGCTACAAGGACTGCTCTTCTAATCCAGACATACATCCTAGAATAATAAATGTCCTGGACCATTTTCCGTCTAGAGAATGTTTGTCCATCAGTACACTAACCATCCATCTAGCTGATAATCATTTTCAACACTACTGATAGTCTACATGGAAATCAGAACAATGTCATTCAATAGAACATAACTGTGTCTGTCCATAGTAGTACACAACTATAATCTAGTGGTACACTACTACACCAAGTAGCACACAGCTACTTAACCAGTGACACATAGTCACAACCAGTGGAACACATCCACCATAGAAGCATACATCTATTGTCCAGAGACATACAGTTTCCATAGCAATCATATCATTTGATATCAACCTACACAGAAAAACAATGTCATGATATAAACTAAGTCATCTGGGCCATTCTTCCACTCACATTTGTGAGATCTAAAAGAGCATCTTCCCTTAGAAGGTAAAACATCAGTCATGGGCTATCTAGAATATTCTTCTCAAGCATAGAAGAATAATTGTCTTGATTTCTGAGCCTGGACCATTCACCTATCTGGGCCATTCCTCGGGCACTAAACAAAGTGCAACCTAGAGAGAATGAGTCTGCCCTAGGGAATGTCTACCCCTGATTGTTGAACCTAGACCATTCACCTAACTGGGCAATTCCTCCGGAACTAAACAAAGTGCAACCTAGAGAGAATGAGTCTGCCCTAGGGAATGACTATCCGGACCATTTCCTAAGGAAATGATTGTCCTACACCAACCTCCAAAACGGACCATTCTTCGAAACTGCTCACAACTATGAACTTCGAAAGAATGACTTCCCAGTGAGGTAGACCATTCTACTTGACCACTACTGAGACTGATTGTCAAGAAGAAATATTTTCCTAGACCATTCCCCCAAACTGGCCACAAGGGGAATCATTGTCTATGGTACTTCAATAATCTATCAAACCATTTTCATTACGAAAATGACCATTCGATCTAAACCATTTTCCAAACTGGAAAATGCTTGTCCATCAGAAATCTCAAACCACTTTCCGAATTGGAAAGGAACTGCTCATCCTAGACCATTTTTTGAACTGAAAAATGATTGTCCATAAATCAATAACACATCAGTGCTCCTTCCCAACTTGAGAGTCATCTCTTCCCTTTTCAATAAGGAAGTCGTCTCCATGAGCTCCAACTTGTTTCTTGAGTATGCAAACTTTTCCATCTTGGACAGAGGATTTTCCAAAAATATATGTTTATCTGCTTATCTGTGGAGATATATTAGAGAACCACTTTTCTTTTTTGGACCTCATCATGAATAATGGGCTTGATCTCAATGTACTTCGGTCTTTCTGGAACACTGGTTTTATCTGAAGGCTTCATATAGCTCTTGATCATTATAATATATCATCATTGGATTCAACTCTTTTGTTTCCTGCTAGCTCATGACATCGTGGCAAGGGTCAAACTGAAACATATCCAAGTGGCACTTCTTCTGTCATCATGAGAGTTTGTCATGGATTAGCAATCCATCATCCTAGACTTCTGAGCAACCATTTTGATACAATATCTTTGTTGTAGAAATTTTTCACCATGCTTCTGTTATTCACTGAAGGCTATGCACCAAGTTGTATTCTTCCATCTACATACAAGATTCTCCTTCTGGTATACCTCAAAACCTTGAGGTTGTTCTACATACACTTCTTTGTTCAATTACTCTGTTGAGGAGAACAGTCCTTACATTCATCTGATGTAAACTCCAACCTATGGATATTGTAGGAGATATAATGGCTCAGGTAGAGGTATGTATGTTTACTAGAACAAGCTATCATCATAGTCTTCTCCCTCCATCTGGGAGAACCTTTGGTTCTAGATCTCGCAATGCTTTCATTCATAAGTCTTCCATACATTGTTTTTCATCACAACTTCCATTTCTTCTACTTGATTGCTTCTAGTGGGTTCAGACCAAGCTGGTGGTCTTGTGATTCTTGATATAATGATTGGTTGTTCTTGTTTTTCTTTCTCTCTTGAAATATTCATGTTCTTCCTCGTGTTTTTCTTTAGCTCTTGGGTCCATGGAGTTTTATATAGATTCCATTCCCTGAAGATTCTAACCTCTTCCTTTCATCGTAGGATCATGGATGTGGATGGACAACCAATGATGCTTTAGGGATTCTTTTCGAAGAAGACTTCTTCCAAAGTCAAACTGAACACGTGTTGATTTTCATGGCTGCTACCATCAATGGGAACATGGATAGATACTTCATAGTCCTTGCTAGATCACATTATTTAGGATTATCTCCATCCTAATCCTTGCTTCATGCATGAATGTATGCTCTTCTTTTGGAATTATATATAATCAACTCCCTCCATCTAAGAGAGTCCACGCTTTCGTCTGCATCCTTATTGCCTTCTGCAAAGTGTCACAAGTCTCTTCCTTTTTATTGTTGACTTCTTTTGGTTTTTACTCCTTCCAGGTTTCTTCAAGCTTGATTCTGATTTCGGCTTATCTTCTAGTTGTAATAGCTTCCACATGAATTGTTACCAAGGATTGTCAATGTACTTCATATTTTCATGTGTATTGCTTGACTTGTAGTCATCGTGATAGCAATCCTTATCTTGTTATTCTTCCATAGGTATTGTTTCTCTTTGAACATCTCATCTTATAAGAAATATATATGCAAGATATGTACAAAAACTATGTAAACATGGTATGTACAATAACTATGAAGAATATCGTTACCTTGTCTTAGAAGAAGAAGTTTGGTTTATCCTCCTTGGTCTTCTTTGAGGGTTCCCTTTCTTCGTGTGTTTCCTTCCTTTTCTTTAACTCGGGACAATGATTCTTGTAGTGACCATATCTTCGACAGCTGAAGAATTGTATTTTTGACATATCTTTCTCTTGATTTGGTTTCTTCCTTGAGCCAAACCTCTTTTTATTCCTAAAATTCTAGAACCTTGTTGTGAAGGATTGATCATCGTATTTCTTTTGGGGTTTCTCTTTTGCCCTAATCCTTGATTATTCTTGTGCACAACAATTCCAAAGTTGTTCAAATGTGGGATACTCCTTCCCTGTGTTCTTGCTTGCGGAAAATGCATCCCATGTCTTGGGAAGACCATTGAGTATTATATTTACCAGTTCCTTCTCTGAAATGATTTATTCAATAGCTTGTAGTTGATATCTTAACTGAGAGATTGTCACAAAGTATGATGCTTTGTTTCTGCAGTGCGCACTTCTTCCCAGCTGAAATTTTGAGCAATTTGTACAAAATGAGGTCTGGATACTTGTATTTATACTGTTTTCCTGAGTTGGCTGGGCCGACTTCTCATTCTAGAGGCTAAATACTTAATATTAATTATTTCCTTGAGCCAACTTGTCTTCTATGGTTAAGTTTAATGCTTTAGGGTTTCTTCTTTCTTCCCAGAATATTCTATTCTCGCCAGGGTCACATGTGGAGGTAAATACCTCCCGCAACTACCATAATATTAACAAAAACTGGGAAGACCCTTTTTTTGACAATTTACAATTTGTAGATGATGTTTTGATTTTTTTGTGATGGATCTAGGAGAGAGGTGAATAAGATAGAGGAAATACTTGATCTATATTTTATAACTTCAATTATTTAAATAATAAGCATAAGCATTCCATTTCTCTTAATGGGGTGGAGGAGGAAAATTATAGGAGGACTTTGCAAGTATTTCATTATTAAAGATCATAGGCTTTTAGTATTTAGGCATCTTCTTGAAACCAAATGATTGTAGGAAAATAAATAGGGAATCGTTGATAGAGAAAATACAACAAAGAACCAAACAACGATGTAATCATTAGCTTTCCTTTGGTGGCATACTAACTTTGGTTAAGTTAGTACTTGAAGCAACCACATTTTATTGCCATAGATTAGCCTTCATTTCTAAAGGGGTGTTGGAAATAATAAGGAAGAAATTCTTTAAGTTTTTTTAGACATGAAAGATAGAGAAAGAGGGTATCATGGTTGTGAAATGGTGGTGTTTAACAAAGCCAAAGGAGGAAGGTGGATGGGGGTTAAAAAATATTCACCTATATGGCAAGGCTTTGGAGGCCAAAGGCTTATGGAGGATTATAGCAAAAGAAAGCTAATGTAGACATGTGATATTTAAAAATTAAATTGTGTTACTTTCTTCGAAAGAATGGATCGAGAAGGAAATGGTATAATTTCACGAGTCAGTAATTTGCAAGGAATTGGTAATGGATTCCCCTATGATGGATAATTGGCTTGTTTGGAAAGTTGACCAGGGGAAAAAATTGGAATGGGTGATGAACCTTTATTGGGAAGTGGAGATATTTTTAAACATCCTTTGGCCTAGTTGGAACTTTGAAAAGCCAACATATATGTACGTTTGAATAGGGATTTGATTATGTATGTACATCACTTTGAAAACATAGATGTAACACTACAAAGGATTTAGGTTTATCGGATCAAGAAGCAGGGCTATGGAAGGCATTTTTTGAATAACTCAAGAAAAATCATATCATATTAAGTGAGGAGGGAGATGCTCGTATTTGGTCTAGGGATATAGTAATGGGGAATACACTCCTCCATTAGGGTATATATATGTATTCGAAGATAATCCTCAGGAAGAAGAGGCTTGGTGGTGGAAGTATGTTTGGAAGGTAAAGGCTTCCTTAAAATCTAAAGTTTTCATGTTGGTAGCAATCTAGAACAAAGCCCTAATATGGGATGTTCTTCAAAAGAATAGTTTCAATGTCCTAGTGAGATGCTTAGTGTGCAAAAAAGACGGAGAATCAATCAACAATTTATGTATTCATTTCTCTTATGATGGCCTAGTGTGGGTAGAGATGGAGAGTTTGACTAGTTGTAGGGGTGGTTGAAGTGGTCATTATGTGGTGGAGGATTTTAAAAATTGGTTTCAAAATAAAGCTCTGAAACATTTAGTACTCTTCCCTTTGTAGTTGAGTGGGGTATTTATCTAGCTTAGATTGCATGCATTTTTCAAGATAGATATACTCCTTTTTAATGTTCCCAACATTTTTTCTCTATTTTTTGCAGATTTAAATTGGTCCACAGTTATCCTAAAATCATAGAAATAACTCACCCTCTAATAGGCAAGACAAGGTCTTGGGGTTTCTTTGATGGAGCCAACCAAGATCATGGATATGTGTGTGGTGCTTAAGGTTTATTATATATATTGATGATCATTTTTATGATTCAAAGTGAGTTTGAGCAGGGGAACTACTAATAACTCATATATATTGGCCTTGAAGGTCCAATTGAAGATGAAAATGGACCTAGGGATCCCCTAGTTGCAAGTTTTCGAGCATTTTGAGTTGGTTTTAAATTAGATGAAAGTAAATTTTGGGCTTGGGAATTTGGTTCTACATCCAATTCTAGCTCAATTGAAACAAATGGAAATTCTATTTTCCAACATATCATTCGTCCACATCTCTAAAAAATTTAATTGTTAGGTAAATGGCATTTCAAAAGATAGTTTGATCTTGGAAGCTAATACATGTTTTATTAGTAAATATAAAGGTGGTTACAAGTCTGAAAACCAATTATTTTTTGATGGTTGAAGTTTATTTCTTCAGAGTGGTGAGGGTCAATCCCATTCTCTAAACAAAAAATATGGATTAATTCTAGCTATTTGAGACAGGATTTGTATAAGTTATGTAAGATTTTTTGTGAATAGCAAGAATCTTGTGTATGGGCTATTAGATCATTTCTTTTTTACAATATCATCCCATTGAGGCATTATTAGGAAGGTTTTCTATATTACTAGAAGAAGGTTCTTGTTGAACACAGCTGGACAATATTTTGGTTTCTATAGTTATGTAAAAGCCCGGGATTTGATAACGGTTAAAGTTGATTTCTTCTTAGTGATGAGAGGGATTCTGATTTTTTTTGGATTAATTATAGCTCTTTATGACAAAATTTGTATAAGGTTTCTAAGAATTTTTTATTATAAAGAGAAATGATGTATATATGGAAGAAGGCTTGTATCCCTCGATTCCTTTTGAAGATAGTTGGATAATGTTTTTTTTGGATGTTGTAACAATGTTAATGAATGCTCATAAAATATTTTATTCTTTACAGAATGTAATCTTTTTATTTTAATAAAAATATGCAATCTCTTTTCCAAGGAAAAATATATATGAATATGATTACAATATTAAAGAATAGAAACATTTGTATAGCTATTACCAATAGTATTAATATAAATAATAATTACTCTGATGATTTGGAGGAGGCTAGCTATTACCATCTACCAAGACCAACTGGTTTATCATAGGTATTAATGGATTTCCTTAGTTAATATTTTGTTTCTATGATAAAAACTATTGGAGAGGAATTTCCTAAATCTTTGCAATTTTGATGAGTTAATAGTTTATCAAGATCAACGATGTTTCACATATTTTGAGATTGAGAATTAATGTGCATACATGTATTACTTTATAACAAAAAGTGATTTTCATCTTGCACCTTCTTAGTATGATGATGATGATACATTAATTTATTTAATATGATAAAAATATTTTTAATATAATGAATTTAGAGGGAGGTAGGGTATGTACACCTCCATAGAATGAGTAGTACAAATGTTGCAAGGAGGGTCCCTTGTCCCACAAACAAAGGGGTCCCATACATCAATTTTGTGTCTAGCTAGGCCATGACCTTTAAATTGGTTTATTATTATTATTATTAACAATAAAAATAAAAAAAAATAGAAACATTAATAAGAATATTAGTATTACAATAAATAATCATATTAAAAGCAAAAAGTTACGAATATATTATTTAAATTATTATTAAAATTAAGGTTGACCTAAACTATATCAATTATAGTTCATTATGGTTGAATTTCATCGACTGTGGTTGATTTTTCTTGCCTATAATTGACTTTGGCAAACAATGATTGGCATTGGTTAACTATGGTTGACCATGAATAACTTTGCTTGACCATGGTTAACTATGGTTTCCTATTATTGATTAACTTTAGTGAATCATGGTTGACTAATGTTGTATATGGTTCACTTTGGTTGAATTTGGTTACCATGGTTAATAAGGGTTAGCTTTGGTTAGATTTGGTTGGCTTTGGTTGACTCTAGTTAACCATGGTTGACTAGGGTTAATTTTGGTTACATCTAGTTGACTTCGGTTAACATTGGTTGCCTTTGGTTGAATATGGTTGATTTTGTTTAACTTTGGTTGATGTTGTTTAGCCATTGTTAATCATGGTTGACTTTGATTAAATTTGGGTAACCATGAGTAATGTTGATTGACTTTAGTTGACCAAGGTAAATTTTAGTTGACTTTGGATTTAACCATAGTTAATGTTTGTTGACTTTAGTTGACTTTGGTGGAATTTTATTAACCGTGGTTGCATTTCGTTGACTAAATTTGATATTGGTTGACCATCGTTAACTATGGTTGATAAGTGTTGAATTTGGTTTACTAAGGTTGATTATGGTTGAATCTGTTGGATAGTGGTTGATTATGGTTGCTTCAAATATACTTAACTATTGTTGACTATTATTTACTTTGTTTTATTATGGTTGATTTTGATTAACTATGGTTGAGTTTGGTAGATGATGGCTTACTGTGGTTGATTATGTTCAAGATTGTTTGTCAATGTGGATGAACCTGCACAGATAAGATCTAGCTAGCAAAAATACATACATAGTTTGCAGAGAAATGAGAAAAGACGGAAACGAGAGTGAGAATCAAAGAATTTGCATTAACCAAATGAATGAATGATAATTTACACATGATATAATCTATATAACTCAACTAATGCACACTGGAGGAGAAGCCAATGCACCATAGTGGTGGTCTAGAGTGATATGGACACACACCGACAGTTACGGGAGTTAACTGCCACCTAGTTTGAGTTAACTAGTATCTCAGTCTTCAGTTAACTAACTGAAACATAGTGAAGTGAGGAGGAGATCAGGGAATCATGAGTAATGCACTAGTTTGGTGATAATCCCAAGGACAATGGCATTAGCAGGTGATGATCCCAATGTTTCATGGTGATGAAACGAATCTGGCATTAAGACTCCATTCAACTGATCAAAATGAAGTGTGAACTGAAGAGAATATTCTCCTAGAATGTAGGAAAAGGAATATTCTCCCTAAACTATAGGA
>SNQJ01S0011385.1:51629-72950 GCA_010110895.2 Picea sitchensis
CTTTACTACAACACTAAGTGCTTTTGGAATTGAGCATATATAGTGCGCAGCTATCTTTGAAACAAAAGACTTCCCTGGGTTGATAATTTATGTTTCACTTGGTTGTTTGAAATTAATTAAGCAATTATAGTAACCAACAATTAGCTTGATAACTTAAGATTTTCAGATCACCGATATAATCTCAAGCACTTCATTTTTAAATCAGTTTCATTTTCAACCGAGGCTTTGAATGCTTTAAACTTGTCAAATGTTTTAGGTTTGTCTTTTAAGAATTCAACCCATGTCATTCTTAAGTAATCATCAATGAGAAGCATGAATCGATTTTCTCCTTGTAAACTTTGTGTTCTTGTTGGCCCACAAAGGTCTGTATGTACAAGTTCCAATGGCTTTGATGTCAAGTATTCCTTTGACTTGAAGCTTGTTCTTCTCTACTCCCCATGTTGGCATTGCTTGAAAATAGTGTTTGAGGGTTTTGTGATCTTTGGCATGTCTCTCACTGCTTGTTTAATGTTGATTTTCACTATATTATCAAAGTTCATATGGCACATTCTTTTATTCCATAACCAACTTTCATCTATTTATCCCAAATAACATTTTTCTCCTTTGATTTCATTGAGAATATATATATATATTATTTGAGGTTCTATTTACATTTTCCACTAATCTTTCCAAGCCTGCCTTCCTTATCTCACAACCTTGAGAACGAAATGTGAGAGTGTGTCCTTGATCACACATTTGACTAACAATGAGAAGATTGTGCTTCAAACATTAAACATACAAGACATTCTTTGTTTTAGTCTTTTCATTACCCAAATGTTACACTGCCTTCATTTACTTCCTTCAAAGTGATAAACTTGATCTGGTCCCCTATCATTTGGATTGAGCATCCACTGTCAATGTACCATTGGTTTCATTTATTTTTGGAATGAAGTGCAGTTTTTACAAGAATATATTTATCCTTCTTCTGCTCTTCTTGCTTGTGCTTCTTTTTCAAAACTTTTGTCGATTCTTTCTTTTGTTTGGAAAGGGTATCTTTTGCACTTATAACATACAACATTGCAATCAAATAAAGAGGAAAATGAATTATAGTTTCTATTTGAGAACCCATAAGTACTTATGTCTTTGTTCCATACATAATTATTAAATTATCTACAATCTATTGTTTTATGACCAAAGCGATTGCAAGAAAAACAATAACCAAATAAAGAGTTTTGGTACTGAGTTGTGTGAGGCCACCTTGGTGGAAAAAATATTCTAAATTCATCCTTGTTGTTTTTGTGAGGAAGGTTAGGTTTTTATAGGACATCATTCTCTTTCTGCTTGTTGGCTTCATTTTTTATGAATCTTTTGAGAACATCAACATAGCTTTTAGGTTTTTCTTCATTCACCTTATTTTATGGCTTTGTAGCCTCAAAGTTTAAATTTTCTTTAGGATTCTTCTAATTCTTATCATATCCAAGACCAATATTAATGAATGGTTACCTATGGAAATTGATGATATCATCTAAGATTTCAATGTTTTTTTCAAACTTTAAGCTTCTATTCAACTTAGAAGTTGTTTTCTCTAGTTCCTCTCTTAAGGAAACAATTTCAGATTCTAACTTCTTGAAATTTTCTTCCTTTTCCTTCATCATGATTCTCACCACTTCTTCCATCCTTCTTGCCTCTTCTAGTTGAACCTTTAGGTTCATGATGGTATTTTTTGCTTCTTCAAGGCTTTGTGACATTTTAGCTTTTGAATCAAGGTCATCTTCTTCATATTTCTACAGATGTTCCTTTTGTTTCAAATTATTATTCTTAAGCTTCTTGATTTCATCTAAGGCACAAATGAGTTCTTCTTCAAGATCCACTTTCCCACATGTTTCGACATTTTCTTCCTCTTTCGAATCCGTCTTTTCTTTCCCTTCGTCTTTATTTTCCAAGGCATCATTTTTTGTTTCTATGGCCATGAAGAGAGTTTCTTCTCTTTCACTATCAGAGATATTTTCATCTCTCTCTTCAAATGAGCTACTTTCCTCTTTGGAGTAAATACTTTTCTTATGGAACTTGTTCTTCTTTTCATGCTTACCCTTTTTGTAGTTATTTTTGTGTTGATGAGGTTTGATCTCTTTCTTAATGTTATGCTCTTCTTAAACATCACTACTTTCATTTTTCACATATGGACACTTAGCAATAAAATATCCTACTTTTCCACAATTATAGAATTTAAAGGGTAACTTACCTTTATATTTTCTGGATCATTTCTTGAGTTTCCTCACAAAATAGGATTCCTTTGCATTTGATTCATTGTTGAAGCTATCACTTGATCCATGATCTTTGTTCTTTGTCTTCTTCAAGGCTTTGAAGGTTTCTTCTCTCTTTGATGGATTTTATTTCTCTATCCTCATTTCATACGATGTGAGGATCCCATGCAATTCATCCATTGTCAATGAATCGATATCCTTCATTTCTTCAATGGTGGAAAATTTAGCATCAAATCTTAAGGGGGGTGACCTTAACACATTTTGTGCAATCATTAGTTCTTCAACCTTTTCACCAAGTCCTCTGATGGTGTTGACAATTTTTTCCACATGGAGGATATAGGATGTAAAATTTTCTTCAACTTTCATTTTCAGATTCTTGAAATGTCTTCTATGAGTTTGGGGATTTTCCTTCTTGACCTTGTCATTGCCTTCATAGATATTTTGAAGCTTGTCCCAAATTTCTTTTGCTAATTCAAAATGCATCACCTCAACAAACTCAAATTCTGATAGACCGCACAAGATGGTATTCATTGTTTTTTCATTATTTTCACTAGGATTCTTCCAAGCCACATATATTGGTGGAGTTGTTGGGGTTGTATAATCAGTTACAATTGATTTCCAAATATCAAACCCAAGATATATTAGATATGTTCAAATCCTTATGTTCCAGAATGCATAGTTTTTTCCATCAAACAATGGAGCTCTATTTGTGGAGAAACCTTCTTGACCATCCATGTGTGCTCTCGAGATCTACCTTCTAGTGGTTAGAATGTTTTTGAAGGAACCTACTCTGATACCAATTGTTTTGCACACACTTATACTGAGAAGGGGGGGTGAATCGATATAATAAAATATTATACTTATTTAAACATTCATCAAACATAATAAAGCAATCACACATAAGTTCTATCAATTACTGAACACAAAAAAAATATTTACGTGGAAACCCTTTTGAGAGAAAACCATAGAAACTTCTCTTTATAATTCTTCATAGGAACCAACCTACTATTAAAAAACTTTGTAGGCATCAACCTACTAGATACACCAATCCCCATTGATACAAATCCTTGCATGCACCAACCTACTTTTACATATCTTCATAGGCACAAACCTAACAGAGACACCAATCCCCACTAATAAGCACCAACTTAGAAAGAGACACCAATATTTTCGTTTGACTAACACCAACCCTCAATTACAATTCTCACTTTCTTGAATATGACTTCTTCAAATAATCATTTGTATTTCCTTCACCATTATGATCTCACCTCCTTCACATATTTTTTGTTCTTATTGAGAGGCTCCCCTTTATATAGGTGTTGGTGCACAGTGGGTAGACCCGGGGTCAATCATTAATAAACCAAAAAAACCCTTAGACATCAGCCCTTTCATAATCACCTGCAAGCAAGTGAAGTCTCACCCGAGGCATATAGAGGGGTTGCAAGAACTAAGGTTATGCAGTGATGAGGGGAAATGAGGCATTAAACATACTCATACTATGCATTATCCATTCATCTGTGCACAATTTCTATTACTTAACCCTTAATTATCATTCAATATACCATGTGCGCAACATTACTCCACTTAACATTCATTCATTCATCATTAACTTAAGTGTGTGGAATCGTAACATCATACATCAATGGCATAATCAGAATACTAAACACTTATCATCATTACGTAGTAACAATAACCATCATAAACATAACATACAAACACATCACGACACAAGGTTTTAACGTTGTTCACCCCAAACTGGGATACGTCCACAATGAATGGTTTTGTATTTTATTCATTTAAATATCCTTACAGCTACACATTGTGCTTACAATAAGATGTATTAGATAACATTACCCAAACCTACCTTAGTCGTTATGTTGTACTGTGAGGATAACTCCCAAAACCCTTAGTCATAACTCAAAACACTCTCACTCCAAAAATTTATCACCAAAACCCGACTAACCAAAACATCAACTCACTCATCATCCATCAACAACTCTCTTTCTACCAAAAACCCATTACAATTTATAGTTTTACACTAGGCTCGTTACAATGTGGACAAAATGTCCCAAAATCCTAACTAATTTCATCCTTTTACGCGCTGACTCCCGAACATGATTCAACTACTTTATGTGTGTGCTTCTCCTTAGCCAAAATGTTGTGTGATATCTTCCTACGTAATTCCCAATACTTATCCAAAACTTATCCAAAATGTCTATCCAAAAAGCCCCCAACACTTACTCGTGTCTCGTCCCAAGCCACTCAGGCATGCTTCCAATTCTCCATGAACTTTTTGAATGTCTCTTTTGCTATCATTGCCTTCTCCTTTACCTTTGTCTCCTTCTACAAAATTGTGTCGACTATTTCAGCAGTAACTTAAGCCTATATCTTCTCGACACTTTCTTCGACTACCTATTTAACTATACCTCGAGTGGCTGCTAAGGCCATTGTCACCATATAGGCTTTGTCTTGTAGTACCTCAATCTTTTGTGCGTGAGCTTATTGCTCTGCTCTTAGCTAATTCATTTATGAATATAGCTTCCTATTCTCTTCCATTCTCGTTACCACCTCTATTGGTGGTAATGTACCCATTACTTCTTTGAACTTTTGTTCCTTTCCCTGTGTAGCCTGTTTCTTTTGGTTGATCTCCTATAGCTCCCTATCTTTAGTTAGTTGCGTCCAAATGCATGTGGTTTCTGCGTAGAGATGAGCACATTTTACCTCTAGTTTCTTTATACTCTCCACAACCATGGTCAATGTCGGTTTCCTTTTCTCCCCTTCTTCTGGCGGGCTACTCGGTGTCATGTGTGCTTCTAAGTCAACAATACGTGTGTGGAAGCCCTAAATAACTTCGCTTATCTTTGTTACCTGTTATTCAACTGGGGCCTCCATCTTTGTCCGAGCCTCTGGAAGTTCATTGTATACCTTCTCCAATGCTTGTTGCATCATTTCAACCTTCTACATGGCCTCATCCCACTCTTTCTTGACTTTGTTGTATTCCATATCCAAGGCTACATTCTCTGTTGTAACCCTAACCAACTCGGTAGATGTCTTTTTTGCACACGATTTAATCTCTTGCATCACGCTCATCTGCAATTCTTGCAATACATCTGTTAGCAATTGAGATAATACTAAGTCAATATGACCTAGTGCCCTTACTTGTTCTTGCCACCTCTAATGCCTAATATAGTTGACCTTGCCTCACCATTCTTTGTGGTTCTTGTTGTCTGTTCATCCTATGTCTGTCATACTGGCGTGAGCTTTGCTGCTTCTAGAAATTGTCCCAACTCAGCCATCATCTCCTACATATTTATATGTATTTCTTCTTGTTGGTATCTCACACACGAAAACGCATCATCTATGACTTCTTTAAATTGATCACCAATCTTTTCCAAGTATTCCTCTGTTAGGGCTTGGATGACCACTTCCTTGACGACTTTCCTCTTCATTTGTTGTGGTATGGATTTTATTGTCTCCGGTTCTTTCCGCTTCTTATCTGTGCATGGTGTTGTCTTCTGGGTTGTTTCTTTGATGTCATTTATTCCTCCTAGCAGTGCTTCTTTGTCTTGTCCATCAAATATCTCTTCCACTTCAGGGTTTTTTTTCTCTGAGGCCCCTATTTCCATTGGTGGAATATTCCACTCGTCATCCCAATCGACCATGATATGACCTATCTCATCCTCAGTTAACCTGTACTATGTGGGCAACCATTGTTGATTTGGGTCCTTTTTCAATTGTACATACATATGATGGTGCACTACCTTAATGCGTGCACCTTCCTTATACGCTTAGACCACCTATGGTGGTATGTACGATGTCCTCTCAATGCTTTCCCTAATGGTTTCTTTATAAATATAAAAGACAACATTGTTTTCCATCTGTCATGTCGTGTGCGTAGTATGCCTTGAGTTCTGATATAACGCAACAAGAGATGGCTTATCCTTTACTCCCAAAAACTGTGTATCATTTAGCTCCCTCCATATGGATAATTCCATTAGAATTAAGAGCCATGCATAGTGAAATTTTGTCCCTTTATCCTACACTTTCTCATAATCAATCAAGAACTGGTTGAGTAAGAATATCACTTAGTTCATTTGGATGCCCTCAACGCACCTTTCAATTGTAGTTATTACTGCTTCTGGGACTTAGTATTTCCAACATTTTCTTAACAATTTACAAGATAATTCTTTTGTTGTGAACCTCACTGTGGGGTCACATATAATTGATACATCTAAACCGCATTGTCCTCATAATGTATGAAACTTCTCCTTCATGCTCTATGATAAATCCTTTTAATTTTTCTTGTCAAAAGACAACAGTGAGGGGTCCTCCCCTTGCGATGGTAGGTCGGTAATGCATATGATCAGGTATCTATCAATTGAGACCAGCCTATAGGGCCACAAGTAAGCCCCATGCATGCAAATCAACAACATTTTTATGCCAGCATTAATCTCTATGCTCCTCCCAAAGTGTGGCATATCAAATAAGTTCAAAATTCTCGCTTTCTGAAACCTTGTTTCCCATATCTATGGTTCTATCATGACCATCCTTGAATTTGTGCTAACATGCCTGTCCAGATACTTTCTCGGCGCCAACTCCAGAAATTTCTTCTCATCTATAATTTTGTGGTCTTCATATTTTAATCTCAATATCAAACCTAAAATGTCCTCCTCTATGATCACTCCTTGTGGGATTTTCGGCTCCATAAGCTTGTACTTAGGATCTTTTGACAAGTGGAATGGATTTTTTGTATCTTTTCTTGGCGGGATGTAATATCTTTGAAAGGGGATTGATCTCAGCTCTAATGTTGATGCTTTTGGTGTCTTGACCTATACCGGTACTATAGGTGGCTTGATGCACAGTTTCTTCATTGTTAAAGTAGATGATGTTGTTGCCTTAGGTGGTGCCATTGTTCTACAACTTTTCTCTATCTTCAAATCTTCTCTTATTTCACTTAGCTCCACACTCTTTGCTTTCGTTGTTCTCTCTGAAATGAAATTGACAATAAATTTACATGTTTGACCTTTCAACTACTTTTTTCCACTTGTCAGTTGTTTCTAAACTTGTTCGCGCCTGAACTTATAGTTTAACCCACTTGCATTAGCATTTATTTTTGGCCTTAGTGCTTCATTAACTCTGTATCTTCGGTGGATTATCCTTTAGATTCTCCAACCTATCAAAATATTCTTGTCGATCTACATTTATGGTGACACGATGCCACTACTTCACCATCATGGTAGCTCTTTATTGCACATCCTGTCATGGATTTTCTTAAAAGTTTTTTCCACTTTCTTCATTTTCTTTTGTCGCATTCCAATATTCCTTCTTGCACATGCATCATTCATGTTTTTTGTGACATTTTTTGTCTTAACCATGTGAACAATTCTTTTATCCTTCCTTCCAACCTTCTGTCTCTTACGTCGTTCACTTTTATTACGTTTTCTTCTTTTGGTCGATTTTTATTTCTTGTTCTACCTACCCTATAATACCCTATGGTACACATTCTACATAGTTCAGACTAGTGCACGGAATCACGGTTGTCCCTATACAGTTTCATCCTACTTTCTTTAACCAACCCTTCCATAACTTCTCCACCCAAATTCTCCAATTGAACAACACATGATTATGTAACGAACCTTATCACATATGGTCCTAACCAATGCATTTAGAGCTTCCCTGGGTGCTGCAAAAACTTACTTTCATTCAATAACACTAAGTATCTTATTTGAAATTTATTCTATTTGATATGCCTTTCATGCCAATATTTTTCACGTGCTTTCGATACCTGCTAATGGAAACCTGCGACAAAACGGTCTTCTTCTAATTCCATAAGTTTTGACAATCTTTGTTCTACTGCACTAGAACATGTAAGCTCCACCATCGCAACAATGCATAGACTTGGTACAATAAACTCCATCGACATAATCGCTTATTGTCCATATGTCGACCTGAATGGAGTTTTTCCTGTCAACGTCTTTCTTGTAGTCCTATATGCCCATAATATTGTTGGAATCTTTAAGTCCCGGTCATCCTGAATTACGTTGCAAACCTTTGTCAACGCATGTTCCAAAATCTTATTGAAGGCTTCTATCGTGCCATTTTCCTAAGGATGGTATGGGGTACTCTTTTGGTGATGGATCTGAAACTCCTTTGTTGACACTGCAATAGTCTTGTTTAGAAAGTGAGTTCCCTTATCACTCATAAGTACTCTAGGCACCCAAACCTTGTGACTGCATTCTCGAACAAAAATCATGTTGTTGTCTCCACATTGCAGCCTCTAACTAGCTCTGCCTTGGACCATCTAGTTAAATACTTTGTCACAGTAATAATGTACCTCGCTCCCGACCTCTTAGTTGGTGGATTAATAGGCCCAAAAAATTCCACTACCCATTTGTGAAATGTTTGTAACGTCACCTATGGAACCAAGGGAATTTTGTTTCTCCTAGAAGCCTTCCCAAGTCTCTAACAAACATCACAACTATGGAAAAATACTTTAGCATCTTTATGAAGGGTAGGTCACCATAATCATGTGCGTAGAATCTTACGGGCTATTGATTTTCATGTGTAGTGACCTCGTGCAACCCCTTCATGCATCTTTGACAATACCATATTTCTTTCATGCTCCAATACGCAACGTTGCAACATGTTGTATGTTCCTAGATTGTACAAGTTTGCTATCAAATGGAAGTTTGTTTCCTTCACTACAAGTTGCTTCTTCTGAGCTACTATAAATTTCTATGGAGCTACCCCTATGCTAAAAAACTGAACTATATCTACAAAATATTCCTCCACTGTCTAAATTGCAAATAAATGTGCGTCTGGAAAACTGTCATCCAAGTTCCCTGCATCTTCTCTCGACAGAATACTCAACAAATGATTTGTTCCTAAGTTAAACTTCCCTAGTTTCACTATCACCTCAAAATCATATTCTTGGAACAATAGTAGCCACTTTCATATTCGTCCCCCCAACACTGGCTTGTTCACTAGGTATCTCAACACAGAGTGGTATGTATACATATTGAAGTGAGATCCAAGTAGGTAATATCTAAACTTTTGCAAGGCATATACCATCTTCAAACCTTCTCGTTCTGTCATAGAATAGTTATGCTCTGTAGATGATAAGTTCCTGCTAGAAAATGCAATCATATGGTCTATCTCTCCTTCACCCAGTTGTGTCAAAATTGCTCCCAATGTTATCGATGATGCATCAACATGTACATGAAATTCTTTGCTCCAGTTAGGAAAAACGAGAATCAACGTGGTGACCATCTTTTGTTTTAGTGTATCCAAACTCTTCTAACATTCATCATTCCATTTATACTTCACTTCCTTCTTTAGTAAATTTTCCATAGGGGTTGTAATCTGTGCATATCCTTTGATGAACTTCATATAATATCCTCTATGACCCAATGTGTACTTCAACTATTGCACGGAAGTCAGTGGTGGAAAATCAACAATCACTGCTATCTTTGTGGGGTCCATTATCAATCCCTTTTTACACACCACATGGCCCAACAAAATTCCAAAAGGCACACAAAAAATAATTTTCTTCAGATTCAATGAGATTTGGTATTGCATACACTTATCCAACATTAAGCGCAAAAATTCAACATGATCTTTCAATAGACTAAATATTGTCCAATCATCTAGATACACTTCTAAACATTTATGAATGAAATCTTTGAAGGTTGTGACAAATACTCTAGAAAATATTGTTGGTGCATTCTTCAACCCAAACGACATAACTATGTATTGATAACAACCCCATTATGTCACAAAGGTCATTTTATATCGGTCTTCTTACGCAATCTTGATCTAGTGGTATCCCGAGAATCCATCTGTAAAAGAATAAGCTTCTTTATCCCCTACATTCTCTAATACTTCATCTGTAAAAGGCGTAGGATAAGGGTCATGTAAACATTCATCGTTCAACTTCCTTAGATCTACGAGTATCTTGATTCCTCCTATCTTCTTGTCTTGAACCACCATAGGGATATTCCACCCTGATTCTTCAACAAGTTCTATAATTCCATCCTCTAATATTTTTTCTATATTTGCTTTTACCTTCTCCTTATATTTTGGGTTCATTTTGTAGGGTCTCTGTCGCACATGTTTCACATATGGTTTCAATGGAATATTTATTTCTCCTAATTCTCCAACGATTCCTTTCATCTATGAGAACGTTGTTGGAAACAAATCCTGGTATTCGTGTAGTAACTAAACAATCTTCTCAATTATTTCCTCGCTCCAGTAATCTCCTATGTGCACAAACTTAGGTTTTTCGTTTGTACCAATTTTCACTTTGCGCATTCTTAGGGGCTTCACATAGATATATGATTCAATCTCAGGTCCCTCTATGGTGTGATCCCCTTTAGTGTTTGAGATATGTAACTTCCTTGGATCTTCCTCATATTGGACTTCTTCTGCGACATTATAGCAGTGCATGACCTCTTAAACCGTTGCAGTGACTCTAGGCACACTACAAAAAGGCACTGATCCCAACAAGTCTGTTGATGGAAAGAGCTTATTCCTAAGAATCTGCAATGCTAATTCAATCAAAGGATTATTACTTTCAAAACTGAAGGTTACCTTGAAATTCTTGGTCGGCTCTTCCCAATTGGTTGTTCCTCTATGCACTTCTAGTTTTATGGACCAATTCTTAGGAATTGTGTCTAAAGTATGCACAAATAAGTGAGTCCATTCTTGTCTTGGTACCGATCTCCACTATGCAATACACTTCATAACATGATCCGTTGGACAACTTAATCCACTATATTTCAGTGTGATACTTTCATTCTATGTTCCAAATCTGACTTGTAGTAGCCTTTTGCACTGCTTCCAATCTTTTATACCATCTTTGTGTGTAGCTCACCATCTCATTGATCTAAGGCCAAGAGTCTCTACTGATATAGAATCTGCATTTAAAACTCATTGATAAAATATTCTATAGGTGTCAGGCCAATATACCTTGGAGGTTTGACTATTTCGGTCCCAATCCATCTCAATGCATGGGTAATTCGAGCACACTTTCTAGTTGACACTTCATGTAGTCTTTATTTCCAATTCTCCAGAGCATCTTCTAAGTCTAATGTGCATGAAATGATGCTTCTCCAACTAAGTACTCCTTCAATTGTAGGATTGACATAGTTGTCAATTTTCATAATCATATTAAACAAATTATCAAGCCCTTTTCTCTTTGCTGGCTCTACATACATTTTCCCTCCACTGGGGTCTAATGGTGCAACGACCTTCAATTATTCTACATTGAATACCATATACCTCTTCTTTAGGTCAATGATAGTCTGATTATTGAATGCCCAATCTAGTCCCAACAATGTTGGATATGGTGTGTTTCCGTCTACTATGTCGATTACTTTGAAGTCTGCTACACTGCACACTCCATCAATATTGACATTTAGTCATGTTAACCTTTCGACTGGGACAATCTTATGTTGGTTCGCTAATCTAAGTTGGATAGGAGACCAAATCATCTTTGAATGGCCCATGATTTCCTAAGTTTGTCTCGGTATAACATATACATCTGAACCTAAATCTAGAATTATTTTATCCATTTTGTAAGCTTCTATCTACGCATTGAGCCTGAACTCCCTATTGGTTCGCTTCTTACTATGCACCTGGTTAACTTATTTGTGTACTACATGTTTCTCTCTTTCCTGGGCACAATGGTCAATCATTCTTTCCAAACTACTCAATGCATATTCATCCTTCATTAAATCTATGAAAATTCTTAAAAATCTCTTCAAAGTACTTACCTTATTAGTTTTCCTCTCCGTATGGTCATAGACTAGAGGAATATAAAATATGGGTGGTATATCATACAACGGTGGCACAGACGAAGTTGATGTGATCCAGTCTGCTCCCATTAGTTATTTTCTTGCTTGTTGGTAAGTTTCTTTCTCTTTCCTTAGGTTGAATAATGGCAATGGCTCTACTGCTTTCCTTACCCATTGGTGAACGTTATTCCCTTGATCTATCACGCCTGCTCCAGTTCCCATTCCTTCGCGTGTAAATGCTACTATCTTAGGTTTTTCATCACACACTTCAACTGCTATCATCTATATATTCTGGTTTTGGTTCTGGTTTTTTTTCTAGTTCCCTCTTGACTGCCACTTTTCTATCAGTTGAGGACAATCTTCTCTCGCATTGTCTAATGCTCTACAGTATGTGCATGTCATGCAAGGATTCATGCAGTCTCACACTAAATGTATCAGTTGATTGCAATTATAACAAATGATTGGTCCTATTCCTCCTCGCCCACCCTGAATAAATCCTCTTGGAGTATTACACTATGGAACGCCTCCTTCTACTGTTGCATTTTCTTCTTGAATTTTGTAAGAATTTGTAGTGTTCTCTCTCATTAATTCGAATGCACGGCAATATTTCTCATCATGTCCTACAAATTTGCAAAAATTATAGAACAAGTTCATGGTCGTACTCTGGTGCTTATGCAATAACAAACAAGCAATCAAATGATGTCCCCATGTCTTACATATTTCACAATATCCCAATCCTCCTGTTAATGGATCCAATGCTCTTGTAGACATATACTTCACAAATGTTGGGTATTCATCTTTATGATGGCCTTCTGTCTTACATGTGATACACCAAACTTGATCACGCTTTTACTTTTTCTTCATTATTTCTGACAACTGAATCCTTAGCGTAGCCAATTGTGACTGAACTTCTTCCATTCTGGTGCTATCTTCTACAGGAGATGCTTCTAACTTCATCGCAATTTCTAATGCTTCTGGCTACGACACGGCCTTATGTTGTGTCAAAGGACAATGAATGTGCAGTAATAGACCTACAATAAACCATTCTATATGTTGTTCATCAAGAATATGGAATGTTAGTCTACCCATCACATCTTTAAACCTCTTATCATAATCCCAAACGGTCTCATTATTTATTTTCTTAGTTTCTTCCAGCTCTATGATATACTACGATTTGGATTTCGTCTTCCAAAATTCCTTTAACAAATCTTGTCCAATCTATGCCAATGTCCTTGATTGTCCTACCAATGTAGTAGTCTGGTACTTCATGTACCATAAAAGTGCACAACCTCTGAACGTTGTTGTTAACTGTGCAATCTTCGTTGCATCATCCTGGACATTCTTCGTATTCCAAATTGTATCACATACAAATAGATGTTTCTCTAGGTCTTTCGACCCCGCTCCCTGAAATTCATTCATTCTCAATGTATTATCTATTTCTTCCATCGTATTCTATGTATTACTTACCTTCGATGATGTTGAATGACTCTGGTTCACTATGTTACTTCCACTATTCTAACTATTGTTTTGACTTCCTCCACTAACTACAATTGCTCTTGACAAAGTTTCAGTTTCTGCTTCAGAGCTTGGTGACGCACACAGAGTCATGTGTTCGACACAGATTATGATCTGATATGGAATTCCTTCTTCTACTGTACTTCACTGAGGATCCTTTTCTTTCTCTGTACAGTGTGATCTTAAGTACTGTGCAGGGGTCTCTTTTCTCAACCACTCTGTGCTTATCTTCTCTCTCATCTGTAGTCTTTGTCTTACTATACTAGGGTTTTTCCCACATCGTAATACTCCAATCTCTTCGTCTGAGTCACTATATTCCTCTCTCATCATCCTCAGTTCATTTGTTCCTTATTCATCCTTTTCCACTCTCAAACCATCCTCTAGTCATCCCCCAGTCCCCCCATGTGCAAAAAGGCACTTAGAAATCAGATTCTATCTTCATAACATTATTGTCACACAACAACATATTTATCCAGGTAGACAATGCATTCAAAAATATTCCATGTGGACCCTTGAAGAAATCCCTCTCTATGACACAATAAGACTAGGTACAATCTATTGCAAACTATGTAATGTAACCCCCCAGTATACTATTCAACCAAAAATCAACTACGTGGGAAACTTTATTACTTACTGTATCCAATTGTATGATCAAATTAGGAGTCCATTTTCTCGGAGCCTCAGCTTGGTATCTTCCAACATTCTCCACATTCTCCACTGGCCTTCCTAACCATTCAGTCAAAATTATTGAAAACTCACCAAAGAAAATTTCATGAAGATTTATAAACACATACCTTTGTAACCATTGTTCGTCGCTAAACCATGTGTTCCTATTCTCTTCTCTGAAAAATTCTTGTTCCTTCCTCCTTAACCATTTTGTGATCTCTTCCTTATTCGACCTCCAAATCATCCCCCTCAGTTACAGTTCTTGATCTTGGAAACAAAACCATTTGTTGGTACGTAGTGGGTAGACTCGGGGTTAATCATTAATAAACCAAAATACCCTTAGACACTGGCCCTTTCAGCATCACCTGCAAGAAAGTGAAGTCTCACCTAAGGCATCTAGAGGGGCTACAAGAACCAAGGTTCTACAGTGATGAGGAGAAATGAGGCATTCAACATACTCATACTATGCATTATCCATTCATCTATTGTGTGTAGTTTATATTACTTAACCCTTAATTATCATTCAATATAGCTTGTGCACAACATTACCCCTCTTGACATTCATTCAATCATCATTGAATTAAGTGAGCGGAATCGTAACAACATACATTAGTGACATAATCAGAATACTAAACATTTATCATCATTGCACAGTAATAGTAACCATCATAAACATAACACACAAACACATCATGACAAAAGGTTTTAATGTGTTTCACCCCAAACTAGGCTACGTCCACAACGATTGGCTTCTTATTTTATTCATTGAAATCTCCTTACAGTTGTGCATTGTGCTTACAATTAGATGTATCAGATAACATTACCCAAACATGCCTCAACCATTTTGTTGCAGTGCAAGCCTAACTCCTGGAACCCTTAGTCATAACTCAAAACACTCTCTCTCCAAAAATTCATTACCAAAACCCAACTAACCAAAATCTCACCTCATTCATCATCCATCAACAACTCTCTTTCTACCAATAACCCATTACAATTTATAGTTTTACACTAAGGCTAAGCACATAACAGTGTGGAAAAAATGGCCCAAAATCCTAACTACTTTATGCCTTTTGCACGCCGACTATCGAACATGCTTCAACTGCTTTGCAAACGTGTTTCTCCTTAGCCAAAATGTCATGTGATCTCTTCCTGCACGATTCCCAAGACTTATCCAAAACACCTATCCAACAAGAGGATGATATTGCTTTTCTTCCCACACATATTTCCCTCCAATTCTTTTTGAATTTATATATATTGGATACCCTTCATGGACAGTTGTGTCTATTTGAGAAGACATATCTGCCTTTAATTAAATAATTAATTTATTTTTATTCTCCCAAATCTGCCTTATCTCCTAGAATAAAGGAATGAGTGATCTTCCTCCTAGAAAATTTGAATTTACCTAAGATACAAGTGGAATTTACAAATGAGCCCGTGGTTTTGGAAACACATGGCATTACATATAAGAGAGAGATAATTATGCATGTACCTAACATAATCAACATCATCATGCCAAGTCATGAAAATGTGGGTTAACCCTCTCTACATATGTTTATTAAAATAATAAACATATGTTGATTCAATCCAACTCTTGTTTAACTCATGTATACCACAGCCTTTATATTTATAACAGCATGTGTATTGTTTCCTTTTACATCAATGACAATATTGCTAACAATCATGCTCAAAGCATTCGTTCCCAATGGAATAATTCTTAGTTGGCCTCAATCTTCAACAATTTTCACACATTGTATATGCTCACAGTCAATCTAGAGTTGAATCTTAGTAACAACCAATAATTCATTGTAGCCCTTATGAAGCATGGTGATAGATACTTTAGGAGTCAAAAGGCATACAATAAATAAAATGATCAGTCTAATGATAATAACACAAACTTGTAGGATCATCATGAGCACAAGTGGATTCCTATAGGCATTAATTATATATACTTGATCCATAATCTCCATGACCAAGAACAATGCAACAAACCATCTTCACATCTCTCAAGTTGTGCAAACACCATATCTATTTTTTTCTTGATGTTAGGATCAAATTTGTACAACAAAACCATATATTGCACCACATATCACAATGAGATTTGAGATTTGCAAATCTATAGGTAAATTGCAACCATAATCAAACTACAATGATTTTATTACCTTCATCAATATTTCATGCATCTCGTTGATTACACCATAAGCTATAATACCAAATTTTGGGTTTAAGATTTAGAAACAAATATACTCAAAACTTATATCGAGGAAGGGACACTGGGATTTTACCCGTGTGTGTTTTTAAATGTACATTTGGTCCTTTCATATAGATTAAGGTGACAATAAAAAATATGTCATAATAAGATATTCATCCCAACCATATCCATAACTATATACAATAATATCTCCTTGAATATCTCAACCAATTCCATGAAATCTGCGTTCCTGACTTGTAACGTATATACTCAAAACTTATATCATTTAAAGGGCATTGGGAGTTTACACTCAAACAAACCTTGAAGGGGAAATTATATTTGATCATTCATTACCCATGTGTGTTTTTCAATGTACATTTGGTCCCTTTTTATAATTTTAGTTCACCAAAACAAATTGTCATAATAAGATATTTAATTCGCCCATGTACATAACTATCTCCAATATTTTGTCCACGAATCTCTTAACCAGTTCCATGAAATTATCATTCCTAACTTCTCACATTCTCACATTGTCCTCACCTTTGTTACATATGTAGACACTATGTGTGGTTCACTTCATTACAATTCAATCATATAATTTAGACATTAATGTTCACAAGTATGAGTTAATCCTTCACAATCAATCAAAGAATGAGACTCCATTTAGATTACTTGGCTGATTGCTCTATGTTTTGGGCAATTGCATAGTCATTAGATAATCTACATTTTCTACTTCCATGAAGATAAACCTTAAACACTATATAATTGACATATTCTAGTTTTATGATGGGAATTACGAAGGTAGAACAAAAACCATGAAAATTTCATTGTTTATTTATTTTTAATCCATGTCATACAATTTTAATTATTCCAATGTCATCCTTCATAATTCCTAACAATATGTATAGTGTCATCATCATAACATTTTTGTGTAATGCTTAACATTTTCCCTTCCTTGGTAATGGAAATGAAATTGAACACTCGACTTGATGAAATGTCTTGACAATAACTTGAGAGTTTACTAGGGAGTGTTGTTAGACATCATCTCTCACTAGACACTCAACATATTTACCAAAAACAACCAACAGATATATGCTAACTCTATTTTTGAATTACCAATATATATATAGATAAAATATTTATTCCAATAGACAAATATTAATATAAATCCAGATATCTCCATGCCACATATTGAAACAAGAACTGACTTTGTAATTATATCCCTTTCTCTCTATTTAAAGCTCTATGGTACTTAAGCTTTGGATATTTGGTTGTAGATTTTCTTCAGATGTTATAATGGTAATAAAATGAAGTTCACTTACTTTAATAATCTACATTTTGGCCCTGGTTATCACTAGGGAAACAAATTATAATATTATGTTTGTGTAGGAAACCTCTTCATCTAGTGTTACTCATTATTGTGTGAAAGAATAATCTGACTTATATCTTAGGCTTGATTTCATCACAGTGGAAACATCAAGGTTTTTTTTTTTCAAAGCAAAGTTTTGTGGGGAAAATTTATGGCACTTCCCCTTCTCCACATTTGCAGACTCCAAGCCTCCTGCATGAATCCCAAAACACATGGCCACTCAAATTAGCCAAATAGCTATACTTTAAAATAATGACCTTTATTAAATATTATTATTATTATTATTATTATTATTATTATTATTATGTGCCCATTATAAAAAGTTAATATGCATGAATAGATATGCATAGATTTCAAAACAATGTCATACTAGCTCACAAACTTGCTTTACGGTGTAATTTTGGAGCCAAACATTGCCATTATTATATGACTATTCACTACAGGCTTCAAATTGAAAACTTGCAAAACTATATCAGATGGATTTGACAACAACAAATTTTATAACATATCCTTCTAATGTTCTTGCGATGTTTTTTATTGATGCTAAAACAATCTTGTTCAGTGGTTCCATTAATATGCACCCATGCATAGTGATTGGAAGGTTTTATTCTTTGCACCATCACTGAGGGCCAAAAATTTATTTGTCTTTGATATTTGAGACGGGTTAGGTTCATTCCCTAAGGTTTCATTATGGAGGAGGAATTGGTGCATTTCAAAGAGGAGGAGGATTCTGACCCTTAAGATGTTTTCAGAACAAGGGAGGAACTACAAGAAATTTGGGTGGAGCTAGGGCCTAGAGAGAAATGTTGTCCCCCGACCAAGGCTAAGTTGACTTGCCTTCTAAATCTTTTGGAAATGTTGCAAAAGGTTCACATATTAGCTTTGATACCATAGAATAGAAGCATCATTTTGATATTGACATAAGATAGAATACATGGCTTCTCAATATGATAGGAACTTTCCATACCCATAATTCCTCGGGACTTGAAGTAAATGACATTGGGGAAGTAGGCAAGAGGATCTCATGCAAGGTAGATTGAGTGGATCAAATTTTGGTGGGAGGGAGAGCCATATTGAATAATGACAAGCTTGGAACTCTACTACCAATTTGTGCCCTTAGCAAGGATCCTAAAAATCATTCTAACGGTTCAAAGCAGGATGAAAGGAGTGGGGTGGAGCTAGGTTTATGGCTGTGAGTTTTGATAGAGAGGAATGGGGATTTCAGAATATGGAGGTATGGAGCTAGTTTGATTATCTGATGTGAATAAAACTAAACGAAAGTGTATAATTCCAAGGACATAGCTTGTCAATATGGTGTTAGCTAAAGATGCAAGGTTGGAGGTTGTGAATTTGTTGATGGAGAGGGCCTTCACATGGAATTTTATGGGAAAACAAGTGAAAGGAGGGTCCCTTGAGATGATATTTGGAGGAATATTTGAAAGGAGTCCTATGGTGAACTCTAGAATACCACATTAATATGCATGGATGGTTATCCTTTGAGTTTAGAACAAAATAATATGTAAGGGCCACCCAAAAACAATAATGGTATTGGGGCCCTTCCTTGTTTTTTTTTAAATCATAGAGGCTAAGTTTCAACTCAAGGACATAATAAACATCCAAGCTATGTGGGTGTTACTAACAATCCTCCCAATGAATTTGTGGAGAAAAATAATCCTAGACAAGCTGGTAAATAGTATTGGGAATCTCATCAACCTAGAAGAAGACCACCATAGTAAAATAGATAGATGAACTACTAAAAGTTTAGTTGAATTTGATCTTAATGAAGGCCTCCCAGATGAAATTGATATAGAATTGGGAGGCAACATGTATGTGCAATGATTGGACTATTGCAAAGTTTCATTTCATTACCTCTCATTCCATGAAGTTGGTCATTTATGGAAGGATTGTGAAAGGACAAAATGTGATTGGGTATGGAAAAAAAGGAACTGGGGAAAAAATATACAAGAAAAACTAATCCTTAAGGATTCAAAAGAGGGCTTAGATAATATATGTTTGTCGAATGTTGTTTCATGTCTTTTCTTGAAGAAATCAAGGATAAAATGAATTTTCATAGTGGAGATCCTTTAGGGGGGAATATTTTGGACCATCTGAATAGCCCTTGGTCATCTGGTTCCCAAGTATCTAATCAATGCCAAATCTTGAAGCCCAATAAATCACCTTCAACTTCTTAGATATTTGTTACTATTACCCTAGACCTAACCTCTAAGAGTGAAGGAGATGAATCCAATGGAGGTAAACCTAAGTCAAGGAAAAATTATCAATGGACGAAGGAGGGGACATGGAAGGTGGTTTGACCATAGACACAAGCTAGGTCACCTATGTAGGTCGCAAACCCTTCATGTCCATCACAAAAAAGGAATAGAAAATAGGTGAGAGAAGGAAAGCAACAAACAAGAAAGGGGTTACTTCGAGTTGAAATGGCCTCAATCAATATGCCCAAATGATCATTCTATCCTTGAATGTGAGAGGGGTTAGGGGTGCCTACAAAAATTGATTCCTTAAGAAAATATTTAGCATTTATAAGCCTAACATAATCATGCTCCAAGAAACCATGAGTGAAAGGGGGAAATATTATATATATTGTCTAGATGATTGAAGGATTGGGCCTTATACTCATTAGATCTGAATGACCACCATGGTGGTCTTCTTATAGGTTGGAATAATAGAATAGAACCATTAACAATATCCTTTCTCGATGCATGTATTATTCTAGAATGCAGATCAAAAGAGTTAGGGAAATACTATAAGATCATTAACAATTATGGTCCTTATGGGGAAAGGAGTACTATGGCTTAAAAATTCAAGGTAGTCTAAGGGGGGGGAGTGTGATCATTGGAGGAGACCTAACCCTAAGTTTAAAGGTAGGAGAAATATTATGTGAAACAACATGACAAGACCCTTTAGCATAATTTTTTCCAATTTGTTTGAGGATTTAAATTTCATTGATATTGAGCTTGTTTAGTTGGTTCCCACCTAGAGAAAATATAGGAGTGGAAGGGAGGGTATCTCTAAGATATTGGACATGGTTTCAGCTACATAGAGAATAATGAAGGCTTTTGATAGGATGAAATCTTGGGTGGGGACTAGGGGATCTTCAAATCATCTCTGATTCTCCTTCAAATAGAATTATATGGACAGAATCATCGAGCTCCCTTTAAATTTAACCACTCTTGGTTGGAAGAAACAAAGTTTAGAGAGATTGTAGTTAATGCATAGAGGAAATTTGACCCAATCTCTATTAAGATAACAATGCTTCAATTTGTTGAGAACTTGATCAAGGTAAAGAAATTACTAGTTGGGTGGGCAAGAAATAAGGAAAAGGAGAGACAAAAAGAATTGAAGGAGATAGAGGAACATATTAATAATATGTATGAGAATAACCATGAAGGAATTTTCAGAGGAGAAGAAATTCAAAAGCTGAAAAGAATGGAAGAAATAAAAAAGAGTTTGTTGGCAAAGGATGAATCATAATGGATGCTTAAGAGTAAAGCCACATGGTTGAAAAAAGGCAATGAACGTGCCAAT
>SNQJ01S0011385.1:75739-136847 GCA_010110895.2 Picea sitchensis
ATATTAATAAAATGAAAGTCACTTTGGAGGGACAAGGTGAGCCAAAAGTATAAAGGAAAGGCAAGGGCCTCTTCTCATTCATTCATGTCTTTCTATCTTTTGATATCTGGATTCTAGCTAGTAAGCCCAGCATTGGGGGTTTTGAGGGTTTTGACTTAGCAAACCCTAGAGGATGATTCGGTGGTGAAAGATTCCACCTAACTTGTCCCAAGATTGGTCTCGGAGATGCAATACGCTCCCACACCATTCTAGTTTCAGATCTACTCAGTTGCAGGAGGGTTCCATGTCAGTTACTTGTGCAGATAGAGAGAGGGCACACCAATTGGGGGTTTCCAGCAACGGGGGCACACCATTCTAGGAGAGAGATTCATTGCAGGTGATTGGCAAGGATTTTTTAGATTTGATCACCTGGGTTCTTTTTGCAGGGTCTTCACCATCATTCCTAGTGCTTCCTGAGATAATTTTATGATACAGATGATTTGCTAGAGCATTGGGACAAATTGAAGAGAAGGAGGGCGTTTCTGAGATTCAGAACTAGTCATTTTGGAGGGTTACACTTTAGATCTGACCCTGAGACTTCACTTAGTGACTTGGAGTGTCCTAATCTATATTCCTAGGGAGTTTCAGATCATTTGGAGGCCTCCTTCATCAAGGCCGAATTATCTAGGGTTTCATTCATCCAGTGGAGCGCACCATTCAATGGAGGAGTTCAGATCTACAAGTTTTGAGAGGGATCTTGGAGATTCGGGCACATGGGTTGTTCTTGCCATCACCCGATCTATTGTTTGGCATATTCTTGAGGTGATTGGACATCTTTGGCACTAGGGCCGAATTGTTGAGGAGCTTCAGCTATCCAGCAGGACGTGGCATTGGTCTTCATCTCTTATCCAGCCTTTGGAGGCTTATTTTGTATTATCGGGAGATTTTTGTAGCAGCTCTATTATCTATTCTCATATCCATCTGTTGAGAATTCTAGATCGGCATTTCCATTGTAGCAGGTTCTTCTATCTTATGAATAAAAGAAGATTTGAGATGTTTTGGCTTGTCTATCATATTGCATATGGTTGAGGTATGTTCCATGGTTGTTTATTCTTGTTATTTGCTACAAACATTCATATAACACATCATTAAACCCTAAGGCTGAAATCAAGAGGCCATTCAGCAAGTAAATTCATCTAAACAAGTAGGACAACAAAGTGTTTGATGAAATACCTCACTTGGGAAAAGTTTAAAAAGACACCCAAAACAGTGATGATCCTTGCATAATGGCTTGGGATCATTACAGTGGTATCAGAGCTTAGATTCCTGCCAGCCAATGGGAATTATCACATGCATGCAAATCCATAGAGAGGTCTTCTATACAGAGATATGGATTTGTTTTACCTTGCTAGAGAGAGTATGATCTGTAAAAGGGAATATTACGTCCTTGGGGAGGAAACTAGGGCTCAATTGACATTCCAACAGTTTTTATCTATAAAAACTCCTAGGTGGAGCAAAGAGGAGGTTATATATTGGGTCAACATAGTAGAGGAAAACAAATCTATGAATATTTTGGACTTTACTAGAAGGATTGTTGATTGTGATGGGGAATACCAAACCCTCAATGAGAATCTCAGAGGTCTAATGACATTCCATCATTTTGTATCCTATAAAAATCCTAGTTGGAGCAAAGATGAGGTTACACATTGGGTCGGCATGGCAGAGGAAAACAGAGATATGACAGCTAGATGGAAGGAAGCACAGAGAAACCCCCCACCCATTAGGAGCACGCAGCTTTGCTACAGTTGCAAGGTGCCTTGGGAACTAGATCATAGGTGTAGGGGTAAGGGTAAGAAGCATATCATTGAGGTACATTATGATAGTGATGATGAGGATTTGGAGCAGTCTGATGATGACAGTGACTCTTGCACAGAGGCTAGTGATAGTGACTCTACCTCGGAGGAGAGTGATGATGACTCTTGCACAGAGGCTATTGATGCTTGCACGCTTGAGGAGGAGGATGACCCTTGTGTAGTGGATAAGCAGCATGATGGACAGGATGATAGCACCAGTGTCTCAACAAACATATCACATACCATTGATGACCTTATGCCTTAGCAGAGTGGTGACACTAGTGAGGATTCACACGTGTTAGCACCTAGAGATGATGAGCTTCCTATGGGGTATGTGACACATCTGTCACCTGTTCAGACACCCATGATAGCCATGTCACATGAGGAGATCAGTGGCGCGTCAGGTATGTTGGATGAGCCTAGTGTGAGGGATGCACACCATGGACAGGTAGACCCATGGATCTAGGAGGAGGTACAGGACGTATAGGCAGTTGACCTCACACATATAGGTCAGCCAGAGGAGATGGAGTCATAGCTATTGGAGGAGGCTGACAGTTTGATGGAGCACTTACTTCTAGGATCGGCTTGCAGTGACGAGGATGCACTCTTTAGTATCCAGGATGACCATAGCATGTGTCTGGATACATCTATATGGGATCCATGCGCAGATGATAGTAGTAGGTTGAGTGCACAGGAGGATACAGCTTCTCACACCGGATACTGTATGATTAAGAGGGAGCTAGCAGTTGAGGATGATGTGCAGTTACATATAGACAGACCCAGTAGCACCATAGACAGTGGGAAATTGAGCACATTATCTTATGCAGAGAGTGTCTATGGGGACTCTAGAGTTGACATTAGCGAGACTGACAGTGGCAGTGAGGGATATGAGGTGGCACCTCAGCATGACCATGATCAGGGGTCACACCACTCAGCAGCACAGTTGAGAGTTAGTGAGGCTATGATCATGGAAGCCACTAGACGTATTGATGACATGCATGCAGTGATGGAAGATTATTGTTGGAGAGCATCAGTGGCATATGGTAGTTCAGATTATCTGTAATGCAGCATGAGTCTACAGGAGATGACATGAGTATGCCGGATCATATAGTGAGGAGTGACAGTGCACAGAGACATGCCAAGATATACATTCAGGTTCAAATAGGTGTATTGACTTGTAGGGAGGAGACACACTTAGGGGAGTATGCAGATGTCACTCATTTGCAACAACACATAGTTTTGGGGGATCACCTTCACCATTTCAGCAGTTGCATGGGAGATGAGAGATGGAGGTTGGTTGATCAACAGTCGAAGGGGTTACTTCCGGTTGTACTGGATGGTTGGGATTCAGTGATGACCACAGGAGAGCATCTTTAATGGATACGGATGGATGAGCTTCTAGTCAAATCCTTGGGATTGACGAAATCATGTGACACCTCCCAGTCCTACAGTCAGCTGCAAATGTTTTTGTTAGCCTGTCCTGACACTTTTATCATAAACAGCAGCATGAGGAGGGATAGGTCGTGGCTAGGGGCATGGAGAGTGAGTAGGTCATATGGAAGGTCAGAGGTGGATCGTGTTAGATAGACAGTTGAGACTTGGTGTGTGATGATGAGCATCATAGACCAGGTGATGACAGATGAGCGCAGAGGGATTCCGACAGTGATCAGTCCAGCACAAGAGCAGCTAGCAGAGACTGGAAGTGATAAACTTCCAAGTTTGCCATGGGATCTGGGAGTTCACTTGGTTAGCACGATGTTTCACTACATGACAACCTAGGTGGCACCAGAGAGCCACACACTCCACCTTGGGTTGGTTTGCAGTGGGCCAGCAGGTACTTGTCCTATGGGGTGAGACCTTTTCTTCCTCTTGATCATCATGATAGGGCATGGAAACATTTGGACAGGTACTTCTTCTACAGAGGTGTCTATGCCGATACAATTTCTGGGCAGGAGGTTTGGTGGTCACAGGTATTTCAGCTTGAGGATCCAGGCGAGGAGGATCATGTATGTATGCAGGAGACAGACAGTTGTGGACAGAGTAGTGCAGTGTCAGCAGGAGGATCGTCGACAGAGGTTAGCATGGGACCCAGGGATTGCAAGATTGAGTAGTTCATTGAACGACATGGGAAAGTGGACCATTGCAGGGGAAATTTATTCTAACTTTCCATTTAGCTTCAATGTTGAGGGGAGCATAGCGCTTGGGGGTGCCTCACGGAGATCTTGCAGTACCTCATTATGGCATCATCATGTGCAGTTGATGGAGACCATGTGGATCTTATTAGATATTTGGAGTATGGACTCATTCCGAGATGAGGCCATGTGTCATGTGCAGGAGGTTCACAGAGTTGATATCTTTCAGGACTATGCTTCGCAGAGTATCGCAGTTCACTTCCTGATATGGGATCCAGGGGGTAGAGTGTTCTATTGTTCATATTTGGATGGGTTCTACCATGTACCCCATAGGTGGACATGGGATCCTGGTATTTTACTTGGAGGGATATGGGTATTTCTTGAGGACAAGCAATTTTCTAGCAGGGAGGATTGTAATGTCCCCACTTTGGGACATCATCACAGCGCAGAGATTTATGATGACCAGAGTAGCCAGATGGATGTTATAGTGAGTACAAGGGTATTTGAGAGGCATTTTGGGGTCCAACTTGCATTGATGATCATATTCCATCATTATGAGTCATTCCGCACAGGTTGGCTTTGGTTTCGTTGCATTCCGACGATTTCCAGATTTTGACTATTTTGAGCTATAAGTTAATTGAAATCACTGAAGAGGTCATTTTGGGAACATTACTTGGAGGAACCTCTCAATGTAATAACTCATTGGAATTGGGAGGAGCAACACTACAGGATGGGATGGCTAGAAGTGACTTTCAGTGGCCAGGGAAGCCACAAGGATAGATAAGGAGCTTTTCAGAGGTAAAAAGGTTAATTAATTAATTAAAGTGATTTAATTAATTAATTAAATATTAATAAAATGAAAGTCACTTTGGAGGGACAAGGTGAGACAAAAGTATAAAGGAAAGGCAAGGGCCTCTTCTCATTCATTCATGTCTTTCTATCTTTTGATATCTGGCTTCTAGCTAGTAAGCCCAGCATTGGGGGTTTTGAGGGTTTTGACTTAACAAACCCTAGAGGATGATTCGGTGGTGAAAGATTCCACCTAACTTGTCCCAAGCTTGGTCTCAGAGATGCAATACGCTCCCACACCATTCTAGTTCCATATATACTCAGTTGCAGGAGGGTTCTACGTCAGTTACTTGTGCAGATAGAGAGAGGGCGCACCAGTTGGGGGTTTCCAACAAGGGGGGCGCACCATTCTGGGAGAGAGATTCATTGTAGGTGATTGGCAAGGATTTTTGAGATTTATCACCTGGGTTCTTCTTGAAGGGTCTTCACGATAATTCCTAGTGCTTCTTGAGAGAGTTTTATGATACATATGATTTGCTAGAGCATTGGGATGAATTGAAGAGAAGGAGGGCTTTTCTGATATTCATATCTAGTAAGTTTGGAGGGGTTACACTTCAGATCTGACCCTGAGACTTCACTTAGTGACTTGGAGTGTCCCAATCTATATTCCTGGGGAGTTTCAGAGCATTTGGAGGCCTCCTTCATCAGGGCCAAATTATCTAGGGTTTCAGTCATCCAGTGGGGCACACCATTCAGTAGAAGAGTTCATATCTACAGGGTTTGAGAGGGATATTGGACATTCGGGCATATTGGTTTTTCTTTCAATCACCCGATCTACTGTTTGGAATCTTCTTGAGGTGATTAGACGTCTTTGGCACCAGGGCCGAATTGTTGAGGAGCTTCAGCTATCTAGTAGGACGTGGCATTGGTCTTCATCTCTTATCCAACCTTTGGAGGCTTATTTTGTATTATCGGGAGCTTTTTGTAGCAGCTCTATTATCTATTCTCATAGCCATCTGTTGAGCATTCTAGATCGGCATTTCCATTGTAGCAAGTTCTTCCATCTTATGAATAAAAGAAGATTTGAGATGTTTTGGCTTGTCTATCATATTGCATATGGTTGAGATATGTTCCATGGTTATCTATTCTTGTTATTTGTTGCAAACATTCATATAACACATAAGTAAACCCTAAGGCCAAAATCAAGAGGCCATTCAGCAAGTAAACACATCTAAACAAGTAGGACAACAAAGTGTTTGATGAAATACCTCACTCAGGAAAAGTTTAAAAAGACACCCAAAACCGTGATGATCCTTGCATAATGGCTTGGGATCATTACAGAAAATAATAAGGCATGGGGTTTCTTCGATGGTGCATGTCAAGGAACATCAGGAATATGTGGAGTAGTAGGCATTTATTTATATGTAAGATTCATTCCATATCTTTCAAATATGTGGCAAGTTCAAGTACAAATAAGAGAGCTTAGTTTTATGCATTGTGGCTACATATGAAAGAATAAAATGCCTGCAAGTCATGATTGATGCAAAATTGGTTTTGGATTGGGATAATGGTAAATATCATATTGAAAATATGCTTCTCATGCCAACCATGCACAAAATTTTAGAGGTAAAAGTGAAGCTTATAGAAATTTGTTTTCCCCATAGAAACATGAATTTTAACAAGGGATCATACAAATTATCTAAGGATGCTCTCTCTATCGAGGAAGGCTTACTATCTAAAAAAGAATTCAATGAAGAAGTCTCTCTTCCAGAACACGTTCAATGTTTATATCGAAATTTCTATTTGTAAAAGTCAATTATACTTGTCAATTTCTAGTTTTATCTTGAGGTAAAGGTTTCCTAAGTCTAACTATGATCACGAACAAGAGTATTTATGAATGTCTTTTTGGTGTTAAAAGAATAGGCCGAGGTAGGAATGCTTTATGACAAATGTAATATTCAATATAGGAATATTTAAGAGGATTTTTGAAAGAAGGAAGAAGAGACCTAAGGCTCTAAATATGTTTTAAAGATAGACATATGTATATTCTGACTTATCCCATGAAACCTCAAATATAAAGGTTTTGTTTCATGAAAAAAAAAAAAGATGTGTAGCATAAAGAATGATAAATTATGTATGTGAGGTACAATATATTAATATTTATTTACTTGAACATGAAATTTATGGACAAGTTGTTAAGCCCCTAGACAAAGCCCCATGTTAAGCATACATCTCCATGTCAAACCCTAGATATTGACTTTTTGTATTTCTATTGTTATATTAGTATCGTTGGCTAGACCTTTTAATTGTAATTGTACCCTTGGTCTCCTCTATATATATATACATATATATACCAAGGAGACATGGTTTTAGGATCATCTCATCTTGTACATTTGTTCTATTGTAAAATGAGGTTTCCCCCTCGAAGATGCTTCATTCTAATCTATTCATCAAGGTGTGGAGTTACTTATATCTCTCTTTTTATTGGAGTTAGTTGTCTCTCTTTTTATGTTATTTTTGTCATTCAATGCATAACATTTTGGTTCGGAGCATACAATCCTAGGTTTTTTCTCCTTCATGTGATTCATATTGACATTTTCGCTATAACTTTTTTTAGAGGCATTTCAAACTACGAAATTTTTAGGACGCTAAGGAGATATAGTGAAGTACATTTGGTAAAAAATTAAGATACTAGTTTGTTATACTTTCTGATATATAGCATGTGGAATTTAAGGTTTGTGACAAGTCCTAAAATCAATTTCAAACGAGTCATATTGGAATTTTCACTATAAAAAAATTTCTACAAGGTTTTAGAATGTGAAATTTTCAGGATATTGAAGAGACATAGCTAAGTACTTGTGGTAAAAAAATTAGGTTTTCAATTGGTTATTTGACTAGTCCTCAAACTTGTCTCAAATAGGTGTTATTGGTATAAGTGACGTATCTGGATCTTGGTAAGTCCAAAGTGAGTGCCCCTTGATCCTTTGGAAAGAAGACATACCATATTATTTTAGGTAAAAAAATTAGAATCATATTTGAAATATTACTTCTCCCATGAAACCCATAGAAAGCTCAACCAAGACTCATGAAGAAATGAAGAGTTATAGAACCAACTATCCACTTTGGATAATCAAATTAATGAATTGAATTATAGGTCAATGAAAATTTCTGATTTGATAAATGTACAAATAGAAATGGAATGAAAGATGGAATATAACATGAATGATAATAGATAACATACGAAACAAATGGAAAAGAATATGGATGAAAATAGTGCACAAATGGAAAACAAGATGGATGAAAATAGGGTGCAAATGGAAAAGAGGATGAAATAATTAAAAATATCCATGTCAACCATATTTTTACATACCCTAGATGAGAGATTACCTCAAGGAGATATCAGGACATAGGGAAATATTTTAAATGTGGAGGGAATAAAGATTAAGCCCCAAAATCATGAGTATTCATCGCCTCCATATGCACAACATCCAGGGTTCCACTTGGCACCAAGGAACTACTTGATCTGCAAGATCAATATCAGTAAGTTTGATGGTAAAGATCCTATAACATGAATATTTCAAATGGAGAAATTATTTGATCTACATCAAGTGCCAACCTTACAAAATGTAACTCTTGCATCCTTGTATTTAGAAAATGATCAATTTGTTTGGTATCAATGGCTTTGTGAAAGAAAAAAACATTATATTGTCTCCTGGTCCATTTTTACAGAAGAATTGATAGCACATTATGGGAATATTAAGTGCAATACATTCTTTATTCAATTAATAAATCTTCAACAAAGAGGTTCAATTACAGAGCACAATCAACAATTCCAAAAACTAAGTCTCAAGGTAAAGAACATTCTAGAGGATAATTTGTTATATCTCATTAAGGGAACTTTAAAGGAGAAAATTCAAAATGAGGTGTGTCTCTTCAAACCAAAATACTTAGAGCATGCTTTCAATATGGAAATGAAATATGAAAGTTAAATATGGCCACTAAAAAAGTGATCTCTAATAACTATAGAGATCACCATGATCCCTCTCCTAACCTCACTCAACCTACAAGTTTGAAACCTTAGCAAATGGATAAAAGAGGAGCAAGGGGACCATATTTCAATTGTGATAGCAAGTAAAATAAGGGGAATAAATTTGGTATGAAGAAATTATTCTACAGAGATTGTGAAGAAGAAGAAGATCAAGATGTGAAACCATCGCAGGATATAGAACTAGAAGAGACTACTCCAACCATATATTGTCATGAACTGGATGGAATTAATACTCCACAAACACTCAAGATATAAGGATACATCAAAAATAAAAAGGTAACATTGTTGATTTATGTTGGAAGTACCCATAACTTCATTAATTGAAAATTAGTGAAACTTCTCAATTGCTTTGTATTTCCAACGCCGGAGTTTCAAGTAATGATTGCAGATGGAGGTACCATAAATTGTTCATGGAAGTGACATAGTATTAAGCTCAATATGGGGGAGTATTTATTGGATAGTCCCATTATTGCAATCCAAATGGGTGGTGTCGATGTTTTATTAGGGGTCTAAAGGTTACAATCATTGTAAACAATGGTTCTTAATTTTCAAGAAATTCCATGAGATTTTCCTTATAAGGAAAGGAATTTGAACTTACAGGTATCCAAGGGAATCCCTCTAAAGTAATAATCTCTAACAACATGACAAAATCACTCAAAAAGGGACACCATGGTGTACTTTCACAATTGTTCTCACTAGGTGTTTAAACATCTAGACCTTTTGTTCTAATGGATCTCCAAAACATTCTTGACAATCATTTCAAGGTATGTGAAGATATTCCTAAGGGTATTCCACCCACTCGATATCATGACCATGCTATTCATTTGCAACCAGGAAGTGTACCACCTAACATTAAGCCTTACAAGTATCCATATGCACAAAAGAGTAAGATTGAGTGTATGATTCAAGAAATGTTAGAGGTTGGCATCATTCAACTTATCCAAAGTGCTTTCTCTTCACCATTGGTGATGGTTACAAAGAAGGATGGTTTGTGGTACATCTGTCTATATTATAGACATCTCAAAAAAATGACCATTAAAGATAAGTTTCCCATTCTTGCGATTGATCTTTGCTATGGATATCATGAAATCGAAATGAGATAAGAAGATATTCCCAAAACAACCTTTAGAAAACATGAAGGTCATTATGAGTTTTTGGTGATGTCATTTGGCCTTACTAATGCACCTTCAACATTTAAAACCTTGATGAATATTATTTTCAAACCCTTATTGAAAAAAATTGTGTTAATATTTTTTGATGATATACTAATCCACAACAAATTGTGGGAAGAACATGTACAACATGTTTACATGGTGTTAAAACTACTGGAAGAGAAACAATTATACACAAATCCTTCTAAGTGTTCCTTTGGGGTTCAAGAAGCGGAATATTTGGGTCATATTATATCTCATCAAGCTGTCAAAGTGGACCCTAACAAAATTAAAGCTATGTTGGAATGAACAATTCTAAAAACCTTGAAGAATCTTAGAGGATTCTTAGGATTAATGGGATATTAATGCAAGTTTTTCAAGAATTATCATCAAATAGAAGCACTTCCAACAACATTATTAAAAAAGGAAGCATTTTATTTGACTCAAGAAGAAACAATATATTTTGAAAATCTTAAGGAGGCTATGTGTACAACTCTTGTCCTGGCCATACCCGACTTCATAAAAACCATTATTGTGGAATGTGATGTCTCAAGACATGGAATTCGTGCATTTTTAATGCAAGAAATAAGGCCCCTTACCTTTGAAAGGAGCTAGCTTAAATGAAAAAACTTATTCAAACCCATTTATGAAAATGAAATGTTGGCCATATTACATGCAATTAAGAAATAACACCCTTGCCTAATAGGAAGACACTTCAAAGTTAAAAGAGCTCATGATAGTTTGAATTACTTCTTCGAACAATGGTTATCTTCAGAAGATCAATAAAAATGAGCTACAAAGATGCTAGGTTATGACTTTGAAACTATCTATGAAAAAGGAAAACAAAATATGGTGTCAGATGCACTATCAAGGAATGAAGAAGACACAGAGGGTTTATTTTTTGTTATTTCAATTCCATAATTTGATTGGATGGAAGAAGCAATGATAGAATGGAAGCGCGATCAAAAGGTATAAAATATCATTCACCAACTACAAGAGGACCCAAGTTCATTTTAATCTCTAGACAAAGCCCCATGTTAAGAATAAAACCCCATGTAAAGCCCTAGATATCAAGTTGTTGTATTTCTATTGTTACATTGGTATGGTTGCCTAGACCTTTTAATTGTAGTTTTACCCTTGGTCTCCTATATTTATACCAAGGAGACCTAGTTTAATAATCATCTCATCTTGTACATTTGTTCTATTGTAAAAGAAGGTTTCCCCCTCGAAGAGGCTTCACATTCAATCTTATCTCTTTATNTTTTAATTGTAGTTTTACCCTTGGTCTCCTATATTTATACCAAGGAGACCTAGTTTAATAATCATCTCATCTTGTACATTTGTTCTATTGTAAAAGAAGGTTTCCCCCTCGAAGAGGCTTCACATTCAATCTTATCTCTTTATCAAGGTGTGGAGTTACTTTTCTCTCTCTTTTTATGCTATTTTGGCCATTTGGTGCATAACACAAGTGATCAATACATTGCCATTGATGTAAATTAGAATTTAAGGGTTTATTGCATGTTTGGTTCGATATGAAAATAATTTTTGTGACAAGTTAAAAATATATAGTTTATTTTCAAAAAAATTATATATACAATACTATACAAAATCCCTTCAAACGTTATTCTTAATCCTTAACCAAAAAGCATTGTGTGGCTAAGATCAAATCTTTGAGCTAAAAACAATGCATAAAAGTCATGGACAAGTGATCAACATGTTGCTATGATATATCATAAAATCGCTTTTAATGATATATTTCATGTCTTGTTGTATATTTAACTAGCACAAACACATTAAAGAAGGTTTATATAGATTGTTTGGTGTCATTATATAAAAGCAGAAATAAATAATACGACAGATCACCATATACCAACAATGTTTAAAGTGGTTGTGCTAGTTAAGGGTTTGCATTTGAGGAAGGTAAATAATAATAATAATCTTGATTATGATAATATGAATAATATGGCAATAGAAAATTGATTGAAGATCTGGAGGAAGAATGGAGGTTTAAAGTTTTGGAGCAAGTGGTGTCGGATGAAGATCGGGTGGATTACTCAACAAATCTAGTTCAAGACCTTTATATCTTTGTTAACAGTGGCTCTTTGGGAATTAAGAGTATAAGGGGTGGTAAGGTTGGTTCCCTAAGGAATCTTATAGAAAATTTTCCAAGGGGGGTTTTGGCTTGATATTTTTTCTCAACAAACACTTTAGATAAAATGGGTAGGTTGATGATGACCATAGGTCATATTAAAAATCTTCGTAATGGTACATGATCATTATTAAAAGCATCAAATGGGGAATCAACCCCATGTCAGGGAAAATTTGACTTTGTCTTGTCAGTGCCAATGGGTTTATGCAAAGGATCAGGGAAGGGGATCAAAGGTTGGGCTCCTTAGAGAATAATTAATCTTTGAAACTTGAGAAGAACGTACAAGTGGGGAATATATTACTTGTCTCAGATCCTATCAAATTGGTGGAGGCAAGTCCTGTAGCATCATATGAATATGGATCTCGTAGTGGTGTAAAGGAAGGAGATAGTTTGCATTTAAATCCTAGAAGAAATAGGAAGGAGTGTGTTAAACTGTTGAAAGAAAGAATGAAACTAGCATTAGGAGAAGATATTTCAATGGTGCGGGTAGTGGATTTGTATAGAAAATCATTGACATGTGGGTTTTATAGTTGATATATTTATGAGAAGAACATGGTCTATTGGATTGAGTGAGTTTGGAACCCTTTGTTAGGTTAATTGTTGGGTTTTCACGTATTGATAAAAAGGTGGATGGCCTTCCACTTATGAGCACAAGATGATGCATCTATCATTCTAAAGGCACAATTGGTTTTGGGGCTCTATAGTTCTATCCTTAGAAAAATGGGTACCTGGTTTTTATCCAAGGTTGGAGAGGATCTCTGTACATCTTGACTAGGATAAGATTCCTAGTTTGACATTGAAATTTTAGTTTGTGGATATATTTAAGGCCATAGGAAACAACCTTGGGACATTCCTAGACTTTGATGAACAATTTAAAATTGATACTTCTTACTTTGTGGCTCATATATTAGTGGAACTAGACTTAAAATAAGGTTCGATACAGGATATCAAAATAGAGGTGGGGAATGGGTCATATGTGTAGACATTTGAATTCATGGGAATTCCATTCCATTATTTCATATTCCCCATTTACCTGCACTTGGTGAGTATAATTTTCCCAAGTTTCACCAAAAAAAGTGTGGAGGAAGAGAATTTTTATTAAAGGCGTTGAGTTGGATCAACATGAGGCTATATATGTTAATGTTTCAGATGGAAACATTGGTAGTATATGTGCATATGATCAGAAGGATAGGAATGAGGATCTTGATGAAGTACTATAATCTAATGGAGGGGACAAAGGAATGTGTAACATTGTGAGTGTTGGGGAACCAATTGTTTAAAAAAAAGATGGGCTAGGATTAGTCAAATTTGATACTAGATATTGTGGTTTGGGAGATCAATATCTTGAATACGTCACACTGAAACCATATCTCTCCAATAGGTTACCCTCTCATTTAAACCATTATATACCTATTGATAATTGAATTGTGAATTTATCTCAAGTTGATTGGTCTTCACTGGATATCTATAAAAGATTACTTTATCCTGAAGTATGTGGATGGGAACCTTGCTATGGAGGCTTTGGGTTAGTGTTTTGTTGTTTCTCTAGGATTAAGAAAGGGATTTACATTGAATTATCACTTGGAAGGGGAATATCCCTTAAACATTGATACAGGGATGGGGTTTATAAGGGTTATATGTCCCAATAGTCCTTTCAAAGTAAGGGGGGATCCTTCAAAAGGTGATCCATTCAGATATGATTTAATATCAAGGAAAGGTATAAAGGAAAAGTTGATGCAATAGTGGAAGGATTCATAAGTAAGGATGTGAAGAAGGACATCCAAGGAAGAGGTAGGAAATATCACATATCCTTAGATCAAAATTAGGCTCCTGGGGAAGTGATGGAGGATAAGTAGAAGTCCTTGGAATAGAACCTTAGAATAGTTGAAGACCATGAAAAGGTTAACCAATGATCATTATGTCCCTAAATATTGGGGGTTTCGACACACCCTCTAAGAAATTTGTCTCAAGCAGATTAGTGGAACTTCACAAAATGGATGTTGTAATGGTTCAAGAGATAAAGAGGGAGAAACATAAATTTATTGAAGACCTCTCAAAATCATGGAAGGAGCGTGATCCATAATGGATCATTATATATTTTTTCATCTATTTTGGTACTTTTTGGGTGGGAAAATTGGAGTTATTGGCTTGTAGGGTCGATTTTAGAAGCAGGTACCACATTAGTGAGTTAGGGTACAAAGCCTTTCAGAGCCCATTTGAGGCCTCAAATGACCATTTTTAGGGTCAAAAATTTATGAGCATAACTCCCAACCTATCAACAATGTTATACACTTTGATATATTTCCAATGGCATGACAAGAACCTTAATTAGATTTTTTATACAAATGTTATGCCTCTCATAAGTTGACCTATCCTATTAACCACCATGGGATCAAGTGGATGCCACATCAACTTCCATTACTCACACATGTAGAGTTATTCAAGCATGGACTCTCAAGAAGATTGTAGACAATCCAAAACCCTAAAATTAATTTGGGGTTGAGGCATTTAAAAACCCTAACCCTATATGGCTATCAAGATATGTTAAATACTAGGCTACAAGGAAAGGAAGTGGTTCCACTCTTATGGTATTATGTATTGTTCCATAGTTGAGCAAATCATTTAAGAGTGGGATATTGAAGCAAAAGCAAGGAAGTAGAAGATCCTATAGCAACCATATTGGCCATAATGTTTATGGCGACTACATAGTGAGTGCCCCTTTCTTTGTATTTGTATTTCATAACCAAGAAGAAAAGTGGAGAGCATAGGCCTCGCCTTCTAGCTAGGTTTTTCTTGTATTAGGTTTTCCTAGGATACATCATGTGTTTGTTGTGTGAACGGTGTGTTATTTTTGTATCTTCTTTCATTTCAATTCAGTTATTTCAATATTTCCATGCATTAAGTGAGAAACATTTAATTTGAATCTTAAGTAAAAAATTGCATAACAATAGATTGAATAAACTTGTAAGATCTGTCGTGACAAATTGTTTCAGTGGAATATCCACTGTTGTTTATGGATCATATTGGTATTGGAGAATTTATCTTTGAGGTTTTTGTGGGAAGTTGCAAGGTCCAACAATCGACATAAAGTCTGAAAACCATATCCATGTCAGATAAGTACAGTAAAAATCCACAATATGAGTTGAAAGAGATATTTTCAAAGTTGAAAAAGTCATTGACATCTCTCACATAATGGACATTCTCATGGTGGCTCTAAAGAACAAGTTTGGACCTTTCAGGGAGTTTGGTGGCTCTAAATCAAAATCTAGATTAGATGATAAATCTAGGGATAATGAAGACAAAGAAAATGACTCAAAAAGGGCTACAGAAAGGGAGACCAAGTTATAGTGCCATCGTTTGTTCCCAATATCTATTTAAAGTGGAAGTGGAAGTGGATATCAACCCCTACCAAGGTGATATTTATGATGTTAAGTTAAATCAATGGTTGCAAAAATTAGAATTTTATTTTGGTGTTCACAACATAGCAGAAAAATAAAATATTTCATTTGCTCGATTGATGTTAGATGGGCATGCCAAAACTTCTTGAGAAAGTCACATGGAGACACTTAAGTTAGAGGATGATCCCCCAGTAACTAAATGGGAGGTGTTTAAAATGTTCATTAATTCCCATTTCTACCATGTTGGGTATGAAGAGAACCAATGGACCCATTTGGATTACTTCCAGCACAAGAAAGGGCAAACTGTGCAAGAGTACACCACCTAGATCAGAAAATGGCCATTATGTTGGATTTACATAGTTATTTATGGAGGCAAGTAATACTTTTTAAACCTAGGATAGATTATTAGGCCTATGTGAAAGCACAATATATGGAGAACATGGGTAAGAGTAAAGGATAACCAAGTGATTCCAAGCAAAAATACCACCAAGATGCTTCCAGGAAGGGAAAGAAGAAATGGAAAGGAAAGAAAAAAAAAGACATCAACCATTGCACATCAATGCAAGGATCCAAACAACTACTATAACCATTGTAATATTGATTCACACTAAATATAAGTGTTGGAAGGTACATGTAGAGCTGGATTCAATGAACCACAAGAAGGACATTGAGAAGAAGAGCATTCTAGCCATGCATTCAAGCAACCAAGTAGAGAGAAGTTGAAATGTAGATGAATTTTTTTTTTGCACCATAGTGAAAAAGGAGGTGAATATGAGTATCTTCTATCCCAAATAAGAGAAGGATATGACTAAAATCTTGCATATTAATATCTAGGTCAAGAAGGAAAATGGGGATCCTATGAAGATCGTGGAGGTCATACTCAAGTGGCCAATTCTTGCTAATGTTATTGAAGTTAGGTACTTTGTTGGGATAGTGCAGTACCAATGGAAGTTTATAGCATCCTTTTTAGTTTTGGATACACCATTCCTACCATAAAAACCATGGATAAGTGTTTCAAGTGGGGAAACAATCAATATAAATATTTTGAAAAGCTAAAAAGAAAGACTAGTCAAGCATTGATTCTTGCATTGTCTAACTTATGGAAGCATATTAAAGTGGAGGCATATGCAAGTGAGAATTCTATGGGAGAGATATTTATGTAGGGAGATAAGTTGATATCCTATCATTCTAAAATGTTTCATGGTGGATTCCTGAACTACCCTGTATATGAAAAGGATCTTTGTGATTTTGTTCAAGTTCTTAAGAAATGGAAGCATTGACTAATGGGGAAGGAGACCATCATCTGTGTTGATCACCAACCACCTGTTGATCACCAGCCACTACAATATTTGTAGACCTAGAGTAATATTTATCAAACCAGACACGATAAATGAATGGAGTTTTATAAAAATTTCACCTAATCATGAAATATAAGAAGGGAAACACTAATAAGTTGGAAGACATGCTTTCAAGACTAGCCACGACCAATATCAAAACTTTTGGAACTCTTGTACACATGGAGCCTTTCACCCATGAAGCATACAAAGAGGCATACATAGAAGATGAGGACCTTAAAGAAGTGGTTTAGCAGGTGTAGGGCCATGTCTATGTAGAAGAAGGTGATGCTAAGATTAGATATCGTCTCTGGGATGAATTTCTCTACAAGTTAGGCAAGCTTTGTGTTCCTAAAGGTGAAATATTTCATCTTATCAAAGAGGCTAACACCTCCAAAGTTGTAGGGAATTTTGGCATTGGGAGGACAATTGCCAACTTACAAAGGTATGTGTATTGGCATAGAATGAAAGAACGTGTAACTTGATTTATTAGAGGAAGCATAATTTGCTATACTCGTAAGCACGGTAACATAAAGTAAAGTTTATAGCATCCCATACTTGTACCCATTAGACCTTGGGAGAACATCTCTATATATTTCATGGGTGGTTTTCCAAGAGCAGAGAAGGGATATAACTATTTGTTTGTGCTATTTGATACGTTTAGCAAGATGTGCATTCTCATGCCTTATAAAAAGACCATCAAGGGACAAGATGCAACAAACATGTTCTTTGAAAAGGTTTAGGTGCACTTTGGGATATTTAGGAGCATCATCTTAGATAGTGATATTAGATTTGTTAGTTCCTTTTGGACTACATTTGAGGAGAAGATGAACATCGGGCTGAAAATATACACAACTTTCCATCCATAGATAGATGGGAAGAGAGTAGTGAATGGGACATTGGTTCATCTTTTGAGGGGTTATAGTTATAAGCATCCAAGGACATTCAATGAAAAATTGATTCATATTCAACACTACTGTAATAGAGAAGAACATACTTATATTCCCTTTTGAAACTTGCTTCGAGTATTTTCCACCTTCACCCCTAGATGTTGTATATGGAAAATAAGGAGGAGTGAGGTAAGACACCACATGAGAAGCATTGAAGGTTGAAAAAATTGTAGATAATCCCAGGAATATCCATTTACAAGTATAGAAGACATATAATAAGTCATAGGAAAAGTATAAGGCCCACATGGTCAACACTTAATTGAGAAAGCAGTCGAGGTGGGAGACAAATTTTGGTTGTATCTAAACAAAAAAAGGCTACAAGCTCTTAGTAAGAATATCTAGTCTCTGTGGTATGATCCTTTTGAATCATTGGAGAAGGTGAGTAATAATGCCTACAAACTTAGTCTACACCCAAATAAGAACATTTTCTTAGTAATTAATCTGAAACTCTATGAACCTTCCATGTTGGATGAGTAAATTAATTAGAAAGTCTTCCCTACCATAGAGGAAGGACTTAACACCAAGAGCTAAAGCATAATTAATAGAAGATATATCTTTACATAAGAATCCCATGACAACTAGACAGGGGTAGTGTCAACTTTTGTTGGTTAGGTTGAAAGGACAAATTCTAACAAATGTCAAATGGTACCCTAGAGATAAGGTAAGGAAACATTTTCCCACCTTCTCCAGTAAAATCTTTTGGGGACCAAAATCCTCCCTAAATGGGGAGGTATGATCAAGAATGGATCATTATATGAATTTTCATCTATTTTGGTACTTTATGGGTGGAAAAAATGGAGTTATTGGCTTGTAGGGACCATTTTAGGGTTAGGCCCTACTTTGGTGATTTAGAGTCCAGAACCTTTTAGAGCCCATTTAAGGCCTTAAACAACCATTTTGGGGTCAAAACTTTGTGTATATAGCTCTTAACCTCTCAAAACTTTTTTACACTATGAGATCTTTTGAGTGGCATGGATTTCACCTCAATCAAAGTTTTCATGTGGAAGTTATGCCTCCTACAATTTGACCTATCATGTTGACCACCATGGTACTGAATGGGTGCCACGTCAACTTCCATTACTCACGCACATGGAGCTAGTAATGTGTGGAGTTTCAAGATGATTCTAAAGGAAACAAAACCTGTATATTAATTGGGGGTTGAGGTGTGTAAGATCCCTAACCTCAACCCTAGATGGATATCAGGGTATGTTAAATACTAGGTCGTTAGGAAAGGAAGGGGTTGTATTCTTATGGTATTATGTGTTATTTCATAGTTGAGCAAAGCATATGGCAGTGGGATGTTGAAGTGGAATAGAGGAAGTAGAAGATAATGTAGTAGACATATTTTCTACAATGTTGATGGTAACTCTATAGTGGGTGCCCCTTTCTTTGTATCCCCATTTCATAACCGAGAAGAAAAGAGCAGATCATAGGGTTAATCTTTTAGTTGAGTTTTTCTTGTTTTGAGTTTTCTTAGGTCACGTCTTCTATTCATTATGTGGATGGTGTGTTATTTTCTTAGCTTGTTTCATTTCAATTTCAATTATTTCAATATTTTCATGCCTTAAGCAAGTAGCATTTAATTTGAATCTTATGTAAATTGCTACATAATAATATATTGTAGAAACTTGTAAGATCTATCGTGATGAACTATTCTAGTGGAATATCCATGATAGTTTACATTTTAGAGTGGGATATTTTAGGTTTTGATTCTATAGATCATTTTGGAGGCATATTGACTTGGTAGAGGAAAAAATCACTTATATTGACTCATTTAGTGTCAATGACTTCAAAAAGTAAAAAATTTCTCTACTGTCTTGAGCTAGGGAAGGCCTTTAATATAATCAATGTTTATCGGCCATATGAAGAAAGGATTATTTTATAAGAGGATCTATTTCGCTAGCAGTGTGAAAAATATCAAAGGTCGATCATGGGAGCAGACCTCGATCTCATGAATGAACGAGCTGAAATATAGGTGAATTTTGCAAGGGGGAATTGGTTGGCATATTTACTTTTATACAAGTTTGAAGAAGATGGGTCAACAAATGTAGAATCAAACAACATATCTCCAACTTAAATATATATTAGGATTGGCGATGAGAAAATAGCTAAAAGGATACATATATTTCTAGTGTTTGAATTATCTTTATTGACCCTAAAAAGATGAGGTCTTGGGTCGAGGTGGGAGAGGATTTAGATAACCTTATAATTCTTCATCAAATAGAGAGGCAATACAACAAACCTCCTAGTCCTTTTAAATTTATTTCTCAGTGGCTAAATGATGAAGGGTTCATAAACCTAGTAAAGGGTGAATGGGTGAGAAATGATTCTTATTCAAGGGAGTATGCTATCATTCAATTGGCAACAAACCTTTAAAATTTAAATTTGTTGTATAAAAATGGGTCCACCAGGGGTATAAATGAGGAATCCTTGATTCAACAGAGAAACAAATAACAATTTATTCTCAAGATTGTGTAATACGATTTGATAATGATGATATGAAAATGTTGAGGAATATGGAAAATGTTAAGGTGAAACTACCGTATGAAGATGAAGCTCAATGGAGAATAAAGAGTAAGGCCTTGTGGTTATCCAATTGGGACGAAAATATAAGATACTCCCACAATTATGCCAACCATAGTAAAAATGTCAAGACTATATGGGAAATGTAGAAAGTTTGTGGGAGTAAGTTCAAAACCTTCAAGCAACTTCTTAATATTGAGGTATCTTACTTTAAGGGTTTATATATTGAACTAGAAAAAATTAACATAGTTGAAATCATGAAGATTACTTCCTTCTTTACTAGTTTTGTAAAGGAGGATGAAAATGAAAACTTGGTGGGGGAAGTGTCTAAAGAAGAATTACAATTTGTTGGGGCATCCATTTAGAAGGATAAGAGCCCTGAGCTTGATGGTTGGATAGTGGAGTTTTTTTATAGGGTTTTATGATATGTTGGAAGATGATCTCTGGAGGGTAGTTGTAGAGGATACAAGAAAATTAGGGAAAATACTTGGAGGTTTCAATTTAAATTTTATAGCATTAATTCCAAAGAAGGATATTCCTAAATCATTTTATTATTTCAAGCCGACCTCCTTATGTAAATGAATATATATGATGATAGAAAAAATTATCACTACCAGGGTTAAGAAGATAGTCTTAGAGTCAACATCTAAAGAACAATTTGACTTCCTACATGGTAGACAAATTCATGAAGCAATAGGGGTGTCTCATGAGGGCTTACACATTATCAAAACATAGATACTAAGTGAAAAGGTTATGAATCTTGGTCTATCAAATGCTTATGATAGACCCAACTATTTCTAATTGAGATTAATATTGCTACATACAAGATTTTGTATTCAAATAGTGAATTGGATTATAGGGTGTTTATCCTCTATTTCTTTTGCAATTTTAATCAATGGCTTTGATTCAGGGTTCTTTAATCCTTATAAAGGTATGAGGTAAGGGTGTCCCTTAACACCTCTCCTCTTTTTTATCATCATTGATGGTTTAAGTAGATCTATAATTTAGGCTAAAAGATCTAGAAATTGAATGAGAAAAAACTGTTAGAAAGTAATGGATGTTCTCGTTTAACCATAGACAATATAACAATATTGTCACCCAACCATAGGCTGAAGCCATCCTCGATCACCTTAACCTTGACAGAGAATGATTCTGGAAGCAAACCAATAACCAACCAAGGCTAATGCATCAAGCAAAGATAACCAAGACTGATCAGAAAGTTTAACCATAACCAATAGAAAGTCTGAGCCTAAACCAGGAATACAGATTGCGGTAGCTACCGGCTGCAGCTGCTCCCCAAACTTGCGCACTTGCCTAGTTTTTGTAGTTCCCACTTCTTCCCAGCTAAAATTCTAAGCAGTGTGTACAAAATGAGGTCTAGCTACTTGTATTTATACTGTTTTCTTGAGCTGTCTGGGTCAACTTCTCATTTTGGAGGCTAAATACTTAATATTAATTATTTCCTTGAGCTGACTTGTCTTCTAGGGTTAATTTTAATGCTTTAGGGTTTCTTATTTCTTCCCAGAATATTCTATTCTCGTTAGGGTTACACGTGGAGGTAAATACCTCCCGCAGCTACCATAATATCAACACTCCCTCCTAGCTAGGGAGGTATTGAAGGAAATGGTATTGAGAACAAACATACCATTCAACCGGTAGCATCATCATAGTCATATAGACTATCTCATGATCATATCATGAGCACCATCATCATTATCCGTGTCATCTGACAGCATCAACTGCATCATCTCTCGAAACCATACTCCATCTGAGTAATCATACATGATGTTGAATAAGTCACTCACTCCAAAGAGTGATACATGAACCATTATTCTAATCTAGTCATATGTCTTAGAAGAATAACTATTCTAGCAGATGCTGGAAGCCACGCCATGGGCTACAAGGATTTCTCTTCTAATCCAGACATACATCCTAGAATAATAAATGTCCTGGACCATTTTCCGTCTAGACAATGTTTTTCCATCAGTACACTAACCATCCATCTAGCTAATAATCATTTTCAACACTATTGATAGTCTACATGGAAATCAGAACAATGTCATTCAATAGAACATAACTGTGTCTATCCATAGTAGTACACAACTACAATCCAGTGGTACACTACTACACCAAGTAGCACACAGCTACTTAATCAGTGACACATAGTCACAACCAGTGGAACACATCCACCATAGAAGCATACATCTATTGTCCAGAGACATATAGTTTCCATAGCAATCATATCATTTGATATCAACCTACATAGAAAAACAATGTCATGATATAAACTGCGTCATCTGGGCCAATCTTCCACTCACATCTGTGAGATCTGGAAGAGCATCTTCCCTCAGAAGGTAAAACATCAGTCATGAGTTATCTAGACTATTCTTCTCAAGCATAGAAGAATAATTGTCTTGATTTATGAGCCTGGACCATTCACCTATCTGGGCCATTCCTCCGTCACTAAACAAAGTGCAACCTCGAGAAAATGAGTCTGCCCTAGGGAATGTCTGTCCCTGATTGTTGAACCTGGACCATTCACCTAACTGGTCCATTCCTCCAGAACTAAACAAAGTGAAACCTAGAGAGAATGAGTCTGCCCTAGGGAATGATTGTCCGGACCATTTCCTAAGGAAATGATTGTCCTGCACCAACCTCCAAAATGGACCATTCTTAGAAACTGCTCACAACTGTGAACTTCGAAAGAATGACTACCCGGTGAGGCAGACCATTCTACTTGACCACTAATGAGAGTGATTGTCAAGAATAAATATTGTCCTAGACCATTCCCCCACACTGGCCACAATGGGAATCATTGTCTATGGTACATCAATAATCTATCAAACCATTTTCATTACGAAAATGACCATCCGATCTAGACCATTTTCCAAACTGGAAAATGCTTGTTCGTCAGAAATCTCAAACCACTTTCCGAACTGGAAAGGAACTGCTCATCCTGGACCATTTTTCAAACTGAAAAATGATTGTCCATAAATCAATAACACATCACTTCTCCCTCCCAACTTGGGAGTCATCTCTTCCCTTTTTAATAAGGAAGTCGTCTCCATGAGCTCCAACTTGTTTCTTGAGTATGCAAACTTTTTCCATCTTGGACAGAGGATTTTCCAAAAATATATGTTTATTTTCTCAACTGTGGAGATATATTGGAGAACCACTTCTCTTTTTTGGACCTCATCATGAAGAATGTAATGCTTGATCTCAATGTACTTTGGTCTTTCTGGAACATTGGTTTTAACTGAAGGCTTCATATAGCTCTTGATCATTACAATATATCATGGTTGGATTCAGCTCTTTTGTTTCCTGCTAGCTCATGACATCATGGCAAGGGTCAAACTGGAACATATCCAAGTGGCACTTCTTCTATCATCATGAGAGTTTGTCATGGATTAGCAATCCATCATCCTGGACTTGTGAGTAACCATTATGATACAATATCTTTGTTATAGAAATTTTTCACCATGCTTTTGTTATTCACTGGAGGCTATGCACCAAGTTGTCTTCTTCCATATGCATACAAGATTCTCCTTATGGTATACCTCAAAACCTTGAGGTTTTTTTACATACGCTTCTTTGTTCAATTACTCTGTTCAGGAGAACAATCCTTACATTCATCTGATGTAAACTTTGACCTATGGATATTGCAGAAGATATAATGGCTCGGGTAGAGGTATGTATGTTTACTGGAACAAGCTATCATCATAGTCTTCTCCCTCCATCTGGGAGAACCTTTAGTTCTGGATCTCGCAATGCTTTCATTCATAAGTCTTCCATACATTGTTTTTCATCACAACTTCCATTTCTTCTGCTTGATTGCTTCTAGTGGGTTCAGACCAAGCTGGTGGTCTTGTGATTCTTGATATAATGATTGGTTGTTCTGGCTTTTCTTTCTCTCTTGAAATCTTCATGTTCTTCCTCGTGTTTCTCTTTAGCTCTTGAGTACATGGAGTTTTATATATATTCCATGCCCTGAAGATTCTAACTTCTTCCTTTCATCATAGGATCATGGATGTGGATGGACAACCAAAGATGCTTTAGGGATTCTTTTCGAAGAAGACTTCTTCTAAAGTCAAATTGAACACGTGTTGCTTTTCATGGCTACTACCATCAATGGGAACATGGATAGATACTTCATAATCCTTGCTGGATCACATTATTTAGGATTATCTCCATCCTAATCCTTGCTTCATGCATGAATGTATGCTCTTCTTTTGGAATTATATATAATCGGCTCCCTCCATCTAAGAGAGTCCACGCTTCCATCTGCATCCTTATTGCCTTCTGCAAAGTGTCACAAGTCTCTTCCTTTTTATTGTTGACTTCTTTTGGTTTTTACTTCTTCCAGGTTTCTTCAAGCTTGATTCTGATTTCGGCTTAGCTTGCAGTTGTAATAGCTTCCACATGAATTGTTACCAAGGATTGTCAATGTACTTCATATTTTCATGTGTATTGCTTGACTTGTAGTCATCGTGATATCAATATTTATCTTGTTATTCTTCCATAGGTATTGTTTCTCTTTGAACATCTCATCTTATAAGAAATATATATGCAAGATATGTACAAAGACTATGTAAACATGGTATGTACAATAACTATGAAGAATATTGCTACCTTGTCTTAGAAGAAGAAGTTTGGTTTATCCTCCTTGGTATTCTTTGAGGGTTCCCTTTCTTCGTGTGTTTCCTTCCTTTTCTTTAACTCCGGACAATGATTCTTGTCGTGACCATATTTTCGATAGTTGAAGCATTGTATTTTTGACGTATCTTTCTCTTGATTTGGTTTCTTCCTTGAGCCAAACCTCTTTTTATTCCTGAAATTCTTGAACCTTGTTGTGAAGGATTGATCCTCATATTTATTTTGGGGTTTCTCTTTTGCACTAATCCTTGATTATTCTTGTGCACAATAAGTCCAAAGTTGTTCAAATGTGGGATAATCCTTCCCTGTGTTCATGCTTGCGGCAAATGCATCCCATGTCTTGGGAAGACCATTGAGTACTATATTTACCAGTTCCTTCTCTAAAATGATTTCTTCAATAGCTTGTAGTTGATCTCTTAACTGAGAGATTGTCACAAAGTATGATGTTATGTTTCTGCAGTGCGCACTTCTTCCCAGCTGAAATTTTGAGCAATGTGTACAAAATGAGGTCTGGATACTTGTATTTATACTGTTTTCCTGAGCTGTCTGGGCCGACTTCTCATTCTAGAGGCCAAATACTTAATATTAATTATTTCCTTGAGCCGACTTGTCTTCTATGGTTAAGTTTAATGCTTTAGGGTTTCTTCTTGCTTCCCAGAATATTCTATTCTCGCCAGGGTCACAAGTGGAGGTAAATACCTCCCGCAACTACCATAATATCAACAAAAACTGGGAAGACCCTTTTTTTGACAATTTACAATTTGTAGATGATGTTTTGATTTTTTTGTGATGGATCTAGGAGAGAGGTGAATAAGATAGAGGAAATACTTTATCTATATTTTATAACTTCAATTATTTAAATAATAAGCATAAGTATTCCATTTCTCATAATGGGGTGGAGGAGGAAAATTCTAGGAGGACTTTGCAAGTATTTCCTTATTAAAGATCATAGGCGTTAAGTATTTGGGCATCTTCTTGAAACCAAATGATTGTAGGAAGAAAAATAGGGAATCGTTGATAGAGAAAATACAACAAAGAACCAAACAACGATGTAATCATTAGCTTTCCTTTGATGGCATACTAACTTTGGTTAAGTTAGTACTTGAAGCAACCTCATTTTATTGGCATAGATTAGCCTTCATTCCTAAAGGGGTGTTGGAAATAATAAGGAATAAATTCTTTAAGTTTCTTTAGACATGAAAAATAGAGAAAGAGGGTATCATGGTTGTGAAATGGTGGTGTTTAACAAAGCCAAAGGAGGAAGGTGGATGGGGGTTAAAAAATATTCACCTATATGGAAAGGCTTTGGAAGCCAAAAGCCTATGGAGGATTATAGCAAAAGAAGGCTAATGTAGACATGTGATCTTTAAAAAGTAAATTGTGTTACTTTCTTCGAAATAATGGATCGAGAAGGAAATGGTATCATTTCACGAGTCGGTAATTTGAAAGGAATTGGTAATGGTTTCCCCTATGGTGGATAATTGGTTTGTTTGGAAAGTTGACTAGGGGAAAAAATTAGAATGGGTGATGAACCTTTATTGGGAAGTGGAGATATTTTTAAACATCCTTTGGCCTAGTTGGAACTTTGAAAAGCCAACATATATGTACGTTTGAATAGGGATTTGATTATGTATGCACATCACTTTGAAAACATAGATGTAACACTACAAAGGATTTAGGTTTATTGGATCAAGAAGCAGGGATGTGGAAGGCATTTTTGGAATAACTCAAGAAAAATCATATCATATTAAGTGAGGAGGGAGATGCTCGTATTTGGTCTAGGGATATAGTAATGGGGAATACACTCCTCCATTAGGGTATATATATGTATTCGAAGATAATCCTCAGGAAGAAGAGGCTTGGTCGTGGAAGTATGTTTGGAAGGTAAAGGCTTCCTTAAAATCTAAAGTTTCATGTTGGTAGCAATCTAGAACAAAGCCCTAATATGGGATGTTCTTCAAAAGAATAGTTTCAATGTCCCAGTGAGATGCTTAGTGTGCAAGAAAGATGGAGAATCAATCAACAATTTGTGTATTCATTTCTCTTATGATGGCCTAGTGTGGGTAGAGATGGAGAGTTTGACTAGTTGTAGGGGTGGTTGAAGTGGTCATTATGTGGAGGAGGATTTTAAAAATTGGTTTCAAAATAAAGCTCTGAAAACATTTAGTACTCTTCCCTTTGTAGTTGAGTTGGGTATTTATCTAGCTTAGATTGCATACATTTTTCAAGATAGATATACTCCTTTTTAATGTTCCCAACAATTTTTCTCTATTTTTTGCAAATTTAAATTGGTCCACAGTTATCCTAAAATCATAGAAATAACTCACCCTCTAATAGGCAAGACAAGGTCTTGGGGTTTCTTTGATGGAGCCAACCAAGATCATGGACATGTGTGTGGTGCTTAAGGTTTATTATACATATTGATGATTATTTTTATGATTCAAAGTGAGTTTGGGCAGGGGAACTAATAATAACTCATATATATTGGCCTTGAAGGTCCAATTGAAGATGAAAATGGACCTAGGGATCCCCTAGTTGCAAGTTTTTGAGCATTCTGAGTTGGTTTTAAATTAGATGAAAGTAAATTTTGGGCTTGGGAATTTGGTTCTACATCCAATTCTAGCTCAATTGAAACAAATGGAAATTCTATTTTCCAACATAGCATTCGTCCACATCTCTAAAGAACTTAATTGTTAGGTAGATGGTATTTCAAAAGATAGTTTGATCTTGGAAGCTAATACATGTTTTATTAGTAAATATAAAGGTGGTTCCAAGTATGAAAACCAATTATTTTTTGATGGTTGAAGTTTCTTTCTTCATAGTGGTGAGGGTGAATCCCATTCTTTAAACAAAAAATATGGATTAATTCTAGCCATTTGTGATAGGATTTGTATAAGTTATGTAAGATTTTTTGTGAATAGCAAGAATCTTGTGTATGGGCTATTGGCTCATTTCTTTTTTACAATATCATCCCATTGAGGCATTACTAGGAAGGTTTTCTATATTACTAGAAGAAGGTTCTTGTTGAACAAAGTTGGACAATATTTTGGTTTCTATAGCTATGTAAAAGCCCAGGATCTGATAATGGTTAAAGTTGATTTCTTCTTAGTGATGAGAGGGATTATGATTTTTTTTTGGATTAATTATAGCTCTTTATGACAAAATTTGTATAAGGTTTCTAAGACTTTTATATTATAAAGAGAAATGATGTATATGGCCTCTTGGCCCTTAGGTCTTTTTATTTTTCATAATTTTGGCATGTTGAAGCAAGGTTTTGTTAAATTTATGGAAGAAGGCTTGTATCCCTCAATTCCTTTTGAAGATAGTTGGATAATGTTTTTTTGGATGTTGTAACAATGTGAAAGAATGCTCATAAAATATTTTATTCTTTACATAATGTAATCTTTTTATTTTAATAAAAATATGCAATCTCTTTTCCAAGGAAAAATATATATGAATACGATTACAATATTAAAGAATAGAAACATTTGTATAGCTATCACCAATAGTATTAATATAAATAATAATTACTCTGGTGATTTGGAGGAGGCTAGCTATTACCATCTACCAAGACCAATTGGTTTATCATAGGTATTAATGGATTTCCTTAGTTAATATTTTGTTTCTATGATAAAAAATATTGGAGAGAAATTTCCTAAATCTTTGCAATTTTGATGAGTTAATAGTTTATCAAGATCAACGATGTTTCACATATTTTGAGATTGAGAATTAAGGTGCATACATGTATTACTTTATAACAAAAAGTGTCTTTCATCTTGCACCTTCCTAGTATGATGATGATGATACATTATTTTATTTAATATGATAAAAATATTTTTAATATAATGAATTTAGAGGGAGGTAGGGTATGTACACCTCCATAGAATGAGTAGTACAAATGTTACAAGGAGGGTCCCTTGTCCCACAAACAAAGGGGTCCCATGCATCAATTGTGTGTCTAGCTAGGCCATGACCTTTAAATTGGTTTATTATTATTATTATTAACAATAAAAATAAAAAATAGAAATATTAATAAGAACATTAGTATTACAATAAATAATCATATTAAAAGCAAAAATTTACGAATATATTATTTAAATTATTATTAAAATTAAGGTTGACCTAGACTATATCAATTATGGTTCATTATGGTTGACTTTCATCGACTATGGTTGATTTTTCTTGCCTATAATTGACTTTGGAAAACAATGATTGACATTGGTTAACTATGGTTGACCATGAATAACTTTGCTTGACCACGGTTGACTATGGTTTCCTATTATTGATTAACTTTGGTGAATCATGGTTGACTATTGTTACATATGGTTCACTTTGGTTGAATTTGGTTACCATGGTTAATAAGGGTTAGCTTTGGTTAGATTTGGTTGGCTTTGGTTGACTCTGGTTAACCATGGTTGACTAGGGTTAATTTTGGTTACATCTAGTTGACTTCGGTTAACATTGGTTGCCTTTGGTTGAATATGGTTGATTTTGTTTAACTTTGGTTGATGTTGTTTAGCCATTGTTAATCATGGTTGACTTTGATTAAATTTGGGTAACCATGAGTAATGTTGATTGACTTTAGTTGACCAAGGTAAATTTTAGTTGACTTTGGATTTAACCATAGTTAATGTTTGTTGACTTTAGTTGACTTTGGTGGAATTTTATTAACCGTGGTTGCATTTCGTTGACTAAATTTGATATTGGTTGACCATCGTTAACTATGGTTGATAAGTGTTGAATTTGGTTTACTAAGGTTGATTATGGTTGAATCTGTTGGATAGTGGTTGATTATGGTTGCTTCAAATATACTTAACTATTGTTGACTATTATTTACTTTGTTTTATTATGGTTGATTTTGATTAACTATGGTTGAGTTTGGTAGATGATGGCTTACTGTGGTTGATTATGTTCAAGATTGTTTGTCAATGTGGATGAACCTGCACAGATAAGATCTAGCTAGCAAAAATACATACATAGTTTGCAGAGAAATGAGAAAAGACGGAAACGAGAGTGAGAATCAAAGAATTTGCATTAACCAAATGAATGAATGATAATTTACACATGATATAATCTATATAACTCAACTAATGCACACTGGAGGAGAAGCCAATGCACCATAGTGGTGGTCTAGAGTGATATGGACACACACCGACAGTTACGGGAGTTAACTGCCACCTAGTTTGAGTTAACTAGTATCTCAGTCTTCAGTTAACTAACTGAAACATAGTGAAGTGAGGAGGAGATCAGGGAATCATGAGTAATGCACTAGTTTGGTGATAATCCCAAGGACAATGGCATTAGCAGGTGATGATCCCAATGTTTCATGGTGATGAAACGAATCTGGCATTAAGACTCCATTCAACTGATCAAAATGAAGTGTGAACTGAAGAGAATATTCTCCTAGAATGTAGGAAAAGGAATATTCTCCCTAAACTATAGGANGTTAACCATGGTTGACTAGGGTTAATTTTGGTTACATCTAGTTGACTTCGGTTAACATTGGTTGCCTTTGGTTGAATATGGTTGATTTTGTTTAACTTTGGTTGATGTTGTTTAGCCATTGTTAATCATGGTTGACTTTGATTAAATTTGGGTAACCATGAGTAATGTTGATTGACTTTAGTTGACCAAGGTAAATTTTAGTTGACTTTGGATTTAACCATAGTTAATGTTTGTTGACTTTAGTTGACTTTGGTGGAATTTTATTAACCGTGGTTGCATTTCGTTGACTAAATTTGATATTGGTTGACCATCGTTAACTATGGTTGATAAGTGTTGAATTTGGTTTACTAAGGTTGATTATGGTTGAATCTGTTGGATAGTGGTTGATTATGGTTGCTTCAAATATACTTAACTATTGTTGACTATTATTTACTTTGTTTTATTATGGTTGATTTTGATTAACTATGGTTGAGTTTGGTAGATGATGGCTTACTGTGGTTGATTATGTTCAAGATTGTTTGTCAATGTGGATGAACCTGCACAGATAAGATCTAGCTAGCAAAAATACATACATAGTTTGCAGAGAAATGAGAAAAGACGGAAACGAGAGTGAGAATCAAAGAATTTGCATTAACCAAATGAATGAATGATAATTTACACATGATATAATCTATATAACTCAACTAATGCACACTGGAGGAGAAGCCAATGCACCATAGTGGTGGTCTAGAGTGATATGGACACACACCGACAGTTACGGGAGTTAACTGCCACCTAGTTTGAGTTAACTAGTATCTCAGTCTTCAGTTAACTAACTGAAACATAGTGAAGTGAGGAGGAGATCAGGGAATCATGAGTAATGCACTAGTTTGGTGATAATCCCAAGGACAATGGCATTAGCAGGTGATGATCCCAATGTTTCATGGTGATGAAACGAATCTGGCATTAAGACTCCATTCAACTGATCAAAATGAAGTGTGAACTGAAGAGAATATTCTCCTAGAATGTAGGAAAAGGAATATTCTCCCTAAACTATAGGAGACTGGATAATGACTAAAAAACATAGGTAAAACCTTAGGAAAAATAAATCCTAGGTGTGTGTGAAGTATCTCCAACACCCCCGCTGAACATCACTATGCTGAAAATAAAGAATGGGTCCCGACAACGAGGCCATGTTAGGTACCCGAAAACAAAATATACACTGAAATAAATGAGGAAAGAGGGAAAACCTCATGGGAAACGCCCCCACGAAAGTACAATGTATGTAAAAAAAAATAACTAATAGTCATTAGGCAATTGTGTCCTTCACTCCAAGATGACTACGCAGAGAATGGAACTTTTACTCAATGAAGGTCTTGGTGAAGATGTCTATAGTTTGTTATGCTGAAGGACTTAACTGCAGTTTGATGATCCCCTCGTGTACTAAGTCTCGGTTGTAGTGCATGTGGATCTCGACGTGCTTCGTCTGTTCCCTCCGAACTGCATCTCTACAGAACTTCAGAGTGATTTGGTTGTCACACAAAATGACGATCGGCCGATGAAACTGAATGCCCAACTCAGTGAAAAAATGTTGTAGCCACATAGCTTGAATGATTATGTTAACTACCCCTATGTACTTTGCCTCAACTGAAGATAGATCAATAATAACTTGCTTCTTGCTCGACCAATAGATGCGCCTGGAACATAGACTGAGTGAGTAACCCGATGTGGACTTGCAATCAATGCTATCATCGACCCAGTCAAAATCAGTGAACTCGATGAGATCCAATGTAGATTATGTTGCACAGTGAATCCCAATGGTGATGGCTCCATGTATGTATCAAAGGATACACTTTGCATCCTTCCAATGTATCTCATGCGAGGCTTGCATGAACCTGGAGATTGCTCCAACTGCATAGGAGAGGTCTGGTCTGGAGTGTGTGACATACAACAAGCTCCCCACTAGTTGTCTGTACAATGTGTTTTCCACCAGTGGAGTTTCCCCACCATCCTCAAGTTTGAATTCTGATAGGAAGGGAGTCGGGCAAAAATTGTAGTCTATCATGTGAACTCTCTCGAGGAGATCTCGTGCATACTTGGCCTAAGACAAATTGATGCTTGATGCATTCTAAATGATCTTGAGTCCAAGGAAGAAATGTAGTGGACCCATGTACATCATCAATAAATTGTCATGCAGAATCCTCTTGACTGCAACAATTGTTGAAGTCGAGCTACCGGTGATCAACAAATAATCAACATACAGAACTTGGACTAGAAGTGAATCAACCGTCCTAAGCATGTAAGAATTCGGGTCTGACTTACAACGTACAAAGTTATGTGACAGCAGGTAGGAGTCCATATTGGCATACCATGCCCTCGAGGCCTACTTGAGTCCATAAAGAGACTTCTTCAGTCAATAGACCAAAGATGAATCATGCATGAAGCCGTGGGTTTGCTCCACGTAGATCTCCTCAGAGAGATATCCGTGAAGAAATGCATTCTTCATGTCCATCTCATGGACTTCCCATCCCTTGGTTGTTGCAATGGCAAGTGCCAAATGTATGGAATCCATCTTCGTTGTTGGAGCGGAGGTCTCGTCATAGTCAATGTCATGCACCTGTTGAAAGCCTTTGGAAACTAGCCCAAATTTGTATCTGCTAACCTTTCCATTCGTTGTGCTCTTGATCCTATAGACCCATCTGCACTTGAAATTTTCCCTTCTTGTAGGAAGGGGAACCAAATTCCAAGTATGGTTCTCGAGGAGGGAGTTGTACTCCTCCTGCATGGCAGATTCCCAAAAGAGATTCCAGGCAGCCTCACCATAGGAATGTGGATATAAAGACTGAACCAAGAAAATATGCTTGGGTGGAATCGATTCACTGGCAGTGAGTGCAAGAGGAGGCTCCTTGAAATCAGATTGAGTCCTCTTGGTATCAGTTGGATCCCCAACAAGATCTCCTTCATCCTGAAGAGTAGTCTTAGCCCACTTGGGCCTCATCTATGGCTCTGCATCTACATCTGCATGCAACGAATCTGCATCTGATTGTACTGACTATGTATCTAAATCAGAACTCTCATCTAAAGAAGAGTCAACATGTGCATGTCCATCATCTCTGACAGGTGGAAGAAAAAAAGTGTTTGCATGTGGTTGTTGAGGTACATGCGAGATACTTTCCTAGAATTGGACACTATGGTCAATGATGATTCGGTCTGTGGAGAGATCAATGAGTCAGTATCCCTTCACATTGTCGGGGTATCCAACAAAAATACACTATGTACTATGTGGATCAAGTGCCTTCCTCTTCTAAGAGGGAATCTTGGCCCATGCACGAGAACCGAATATACTGAAGTGGGTCACTTCCAGTTTGAGGCCACTCCAAGCCTTGTAGGGGGTCTTATCCTTCACATATATATGGGGAGATATGTTTTGAATGAAGTTTGCACAATTAAGTGCTTCAGTCCATAATCTTTGTGGAATTGACTTTGCATGCAACATGCACGATGCCATCTCTTTCATGGATCTATTTTTCCGCTCAACCACTTTGTTTTGTTGCAGAGTATAAGAAACCATGTGCTGCAACTAAATCCCAGCCTCAAGACAAAGGTTATATATCTGATGGTTGACATACTCCCCCCCATTATCTATTCAGATGACTTTAATCTTCTTTCTTGACCGTGTCTTAACAAGGGATTTGAAATCTTTGAGGTGTTGAAAAACCTTATATTTTTTCCTGAGAAATAAAGTCCATGTGAAGCGTGAGAAATCATCAACAAAAATGAGCACGTACCTTTATTTGCTAATTGATGGATGCGTAAAAGGGCCTATCAGATCACTATGGATCAGATCCAAAGGAAATGAATCCTTTTGACTCTTTTCTTTATCGAATTTCTCTTGAGGGTGTTTTCCAAGAACACATCCCTCACAAATTCCTTTGGAGAAGTGGACGTCAGGTAGACCATCAACCATTCCTTGCTTTCTATGTTGTTGCATATATTTGAAATTTAAATGCCCGAACCTTTCGTGCCATATCCTACTGCTTTCATCAGCATGAGTAAGCAGTAATGCAGAATCTGGTTAAATAAATTCAGAAAATGTGTAGAGTTTGGATTGATGATTTACCTCACCAGTAGCAACCTTGGAATTGGTTTGCATGTCATAGATATCGACAACATCAGGTGTGAATACTACTCTCTTCCTGGTTTCAGAGTTTTTCATTTGATACAAGGAGAGAAGATTGACGGAGAGTTTGGGAACGTGTAGCACATTCTCAAAGCTTTTGTTTGTGAGTTCAACTCTTCCTTTGCTAGTGACCTCGACTAGAGAGTTATCCCCCATCAGAATAGGAGGACCTTTGCATGCATCCAACGAAGAGTAGACTTCTTTTATGGGTTATCATGTGGTGTGATGCTACTAAATCTACAATACAAGCATTTAGAGAGGAGTTGATGGCAATCAAAGCATGGCTAGAATTGCCTTTCCTGGGATTCTGATCTTTTGGCTTCTTCTTCTTGGCACCCTCGAGGATGTGATATCCAAGGTTGTTTTGTTGAAGTATTTGGGCCATTTGATCTATTTGTTTCTGTATACATGCAGTTTCTTAATGGAATCCTTTATGGCAGTAAGTGCATTTCTCCCCTTTTCTTCCCTTTCCACCTTTGGATCTAGAGGAATCGTTGAAGGGTTTTGAGTACCCATCCTTCTTTGTATTTGCATGTGCCTTCCTTTTGTCTTGGTTTTAGATTTATGATTTTGGTGACTGCTATCATCCTGCATAGAAAGTGCATGCGCCTTTGGGCCTTTGATTTTTCCCATGTTGATGAGTGTGTTCTGCTCTTGCGTCAGAGACCCAATAAAGATCTCAAGAGAGGGCATCTTCCAGGTGGATCCAAAGGCGAGCCTAACTGAATGAAATGTGGATACAAACACTGAGTATTTCGGACCAAGTTTGGAAAGAATGGTAAGAACCATTTGTTTTCCCTCCTTAGATTTATCAACCCCGCAAGACTTGAGTTGCGACAACAAATCCTTATATTTGGTAAAGAAATATTGGAGATCATTGAAGGTTTTTGGATCCAAAGTGAGCAATTCCATCTTGATTATATGTCCCCTCATCTCATATTGTTTGCCAAAAATTCCTTCCATGGTGGTCTAGACTTCATTGGGGGTTTTACAGGAGGATATGTGAAAGAGGAGATCGAGAGAAATGAGACTGAAAATAGTTCCAAACACTTCATCCATCTGATTCAGATACTTGGATTTTTCTATGGATGATGTGGGTTCAGTCTCCCTGTCCATGTTTAACCTATATAGTCCTCTACTTCGAAGATGCATTATCATCTTATCCTTCCATGCAAATAAATTATACAGTGTAGGAATGAATCCTTTTGGAAATTCCATTTTTCCCGTTGTCTTCAATCTTCGGTACCTGCAAAAAGATTTTGGTGTGTCTTTTTCCAAAAAAATTCTCGGCTCTGATACCATGTAAATGTGGATGAACCTACATAGGTAAGATCTAGCTAGCAAAAATGCATACACAATTTGCAAAGAAATGAGAAAAGACGGAAACGAGAGAGTGAGGAACAAAGAATTTGCATTAACCAAATCAATGAATGATAATTTACACATGATATAATCTGTATAACTCAAATAATGTGCACTGGAGGAGAAGCCAATGTGCCATAGTGGTGGTCTAGAGTGATATGGACACACATTGGCAGTTATGAGAGTTAACTGCTACCTAGTCTGAGTTAACTAGTCTCTAAATCTTCAGTTAACTGACTGAAACAGAGTGAAGTGAGGAGGAGATTAGGGAATCATGAGTAATGCTCTAGTCTAGTGATAATCCCAAGGACAATGTGCATTAGCAGGTGATGATACCAATGATGCATGGTGATGAAACCAGTGTGGCATTAAGACTCCATTCAACTGATCAAACTTAAGTGTGAACTGAAGAGAATATTCTCCTAGAATGTAGAAAATGGATATTCTTCCTAAACTATAGGAGAATGAATAATGACTAATAAACATAGGGAAAACCTTAGGAAAAAAAAATCCTAGGTGTGTGTGAAGTATCTCCAACATCGTTGACTATAGTTGATTATGGCTGATGATAGTTGGCAAAGGTCGAATTTGGTTAACTATGATTGAATTTTTTAGATAATGGTTGTCTGTGGTTGATTTTGGTTTATATGATTGACTATGGTTGACTAATATGGTTCATGACATGGTTAATAATGTGAGAAAAAACACGTCACAATACGACATTTAAACAATGAATAAAAGACATTTATGTTGCAAAATGATATTAAAGAAGGAATGAAAGTGGGTTGCCACACTTAAACCTTTCAAGAGTAATAATTTAACATGTTTACATCACAATGTGATGTTTGAGAAGGGGAATGTAGGATTCCATCATTTGATACCTAATAAAAATCGGTTATAGTGCATTTTGATGCTTGATAATGTTAAGCTATGATTGAAGCTTTACTTTCATTATAGAGTTGATATATTGTCACAACAATATTTATGGTTTATATGGTTAACTTGTTGATTTATGTAGTTCATGTGGTTTATCATATAGAAGTGGATATAGTATGGTTATTGTTATGACAGACCATATCATCCATATAGATCATATAGTTAATAATATGGTTCACTTTAATGTTTTGTCACGTGTGACATTTCAAGAGGAATAATTTAAGAGGTTTACATTGGAACATAATATTTTAGAAGGGTTATGTAGGATTCCAAGAGTAATAATTTTATAGGTTTACATTGTAACACAATGTTTTCGAAGAGTAGTGTTTGAGGTTCATAATATGGTTGACTTTATTGGTATATCATATTATTTTATTTCAAGAGCAGTAATTTAAGAGGTTGACTTCATTGTTATTAACATTGTGGCAATTCAAGAGTAATAATTTAAGAAATCGACTTCAATATTATGTCACAATGCAACATCTGAAAGGTAATTATTTTAAGAAGTTGTGTTTGAGGTTGATAATATGGTTGACCACTATACTATGGTGCATTGCAACATCTCAAGAGTAATAATATAACAAGTAAACATAATATTGGTTGTCCTTATGATTGACCATATCAATCATATGGATAATATGGTTCATAATGTAGTTGTCTTCAATGTTATGTCACATTACAACATTTCAAGAGTAATAATTTAAAGGTTGACTTCAATGTTATGTTACATTACGAAATTTCAAGAGTATATAATATGGTTGACTTCAATGTTGTCACATTGTGACATTTCAAGAGCAATAATTTAAGAGATTTACATCACAAATTGATGTTTTAGAAGGGTTACAACAAATTATGACATTTTAGATATTGCGATAGTTTGAGAATAAATAATATGGTTGGCTTCAATGTTACTCCATGAGACATAATTTAAGAGGTTAGCTTCAATGTTATGTCACATCATGGCATTTTAAGATTATATAATATGGTTGATATTTTGATTAACAATGTTGAGTCATGTTACATCACATTGTGACATTTGAGATATTGTGATATTTCATGGAGATATATTATTGTTGATAATATTATTGACTCAGTGGTATTTCACATTGTGACATTTCAAGAGCAATAATTTAAGAAGTTTACATTGCAATGCAATGTTTTAAAAGTTTTATGTTGCATTGTAATGTCTGATACATTCTGACATTTCAAGAATATATAATATGGTTGAATCCAATATGACATTAGATTGCGACATTTCAAGAGTGAGGATTTGAGAGGATTACATCATAACAAGATTTTTTAGAAGGGTTACATTGTATTGTGACTTGAATTATGGTTGACTTCATTGTTTATATGGTTGATTATGAAGGAATAAAAGGCTTATGCCACGCTTTGACATTTGGAAAGTGATAAAAAGGGTTACATTGCATTGCAACACTTACTAATAAAAGTAGGTTATATTGCGTTGCAACACTTGTTAATGTTCACCTTTGAACTGTTATGGTCTTTTTGCGATGCTCAAGAAGGAATACAAGAGAGCTATATCAATTTACGAGAGTTGAAAACTAGTAAAAGAGGGTTAATTCATATTGTCAATTTTCCAAGGGTTACATACTTTTCCAACATTTGATACTTAATAAAAATGGGTTATGTCATATTGAAACAATTAATGGTGTTCACTTATATTGTTTTTTAGTATATATTGCGGAACTGACATATGTTGAGGATTATGGTTTTTATGGATTTTATTAGCAAGATAGATTTTGGATTTTATCAACCACTTTTAATGTTAATTATAACCCTACTTTCTTCTGATTAACCTTGTATAATTTTGTGATTGGTTTATAACCCTACTTTCCTTTGATTAAACCTATGTAATTTTCTGATCACCTTGTTAATCATTTTTATGATTACCATATAAATAATCCCCTATGTATTGTTGTGATTATTTACCACCACACAATATATTACATTCAACTTTCTAAGTCATCTTGACAATTAAACAATTATAACTAAGTATATTTCAAATGTACTTTTTACTTTGAACTATTAATATTACAAATATGTATATTAGAGGGAGGTTGTTCTTTTAAAAAACAAACGTATTTTTATGATCACCATGTAAATAATCACATGATGTATTGTTGTGATTATTTACCACCACGCAATATATTACATTCAACTTTTTAAGTCATCTTGACAATTATAACTAAGTATATTTCAAATGTACTTTTTACTTTGAACTATTAATATTGCAAATATGTATATTAGAGGGAGGTTGTTCTTTTAAAAACAAACGTATGAAAGACAAATTAGATTAATTACATTTGATTCAACTTTTTGAATCATCTTAGAAAAAAAAATGTGATTATATATATTTTTACTTTAGAAATATATATATAAATATATATATATGGGAGATGGTTGTTTAAAAACAAGCTATGGGAGATATCTTTGATAAACATATAACATCAAGAAAAGAAGAGGAATCAAAATATATCATTTAATAAATTCATAGTAACATTTCAAATAATCATATGCATTGATTTGAAATTCAAAAGCATTGAAATACATTTGATTCAACTTTCTTAATCATCTTAGTAATAATAAANATTTTAGAATTATTAATATTATATATATATATATATATGGGAGATGGTTGTTTAAAAACAAGATATGGGAAATATTTTTGATAAGTAACATATAAGATTAACTAAAGGAGAGTAATCAAAATATATTATTTAATAAATTGATAATGACATAGGCATTGATTTGAGATTCAAAAGCATTGATTGATGTGGATTATGGTTCATTAGAAGTTTAGACATTGTGATTGTTGCTCACTACAGTGCATATATCATATATAAGTTACACATATCATATATAAGTTAGATAATATATGTCAATTTAATTAAGATTGATAATAATAATATAATGTTAAGTGCATATATCATATATAAGTTAGATAATATATGTCCATTTAATTAAGGTTGATAATAATAATATAATGTTAAATACATGTATTATATATCGATTAAATATTATATGTTAAGTTAATAAAGATTGAATATTATTCATTAAGATTAATAATAACATAATGTTAATTTAGTGTTATGAATTATAAAAAGTAGAGAGTATTTGAATTTTTTCCAAAAAATATTGAAAAATACAAATTACATTTCTTAATAAATTATTATTGGTTATGTAATTATGTAATCATTTTGTAAGAAATCTTTACATGATTATAATAATATATTGTCATAAAGATATAGTTTCGATGAAAAAAAAACATTATACCATAAAGTTTATCAAGAAAAATTATACAATACTAAACTTTGTGATTGTATGTATAGGAATATATTCTTTAATTTTTGGGCCCTTGAGCCTTTGGAACTACAAGCATTTTCCAAGAAACCAAAGCAATGTCTTTTTTCACTTGATCCCTTAACTAAATTTATATGTTAATCGATTCTAGAACACCTTTTGGGATCCACGCAAGTGACATCTAGTACATTGGAATTGCTTCTAAAACAACTTTTACCAATACCACACATCCCACTTCGAATAACCACTAGTTATACCATATATTGATTTTTCCTCCACCTTTGCAATCAACCATTGCCATATCATTTTTTTATACAAATTGGCATTTAGCTGGGAGCCCAAATATTTCAAACTTGTCTCTCACTCACCCATATTGTAAGGGAGCATATAAATGGTAAAATTTTCTTCCATCTCAGAGATACCCCAAATAGATATTGTTAACTTTGCAATGTTTATTATCATTCCCATGACTATGCATAATAAGTCAACAATTTATTTGATCTTTTCAAACACTCTTCTTAAACATTCATAGAAGGTTAGAATGTTATCTACAAACAATAGATGTGTGACATAACATTAATTTCCAATATTTATCCCCTTAAAGTTGTCATTCCCAATGGCATCCTTTAAAAATATACTTCATCCTTGAACTACTAAAAGAAAAAGAAGGGGCCCATGTCTAAGTTCCTTTTTTTCCCTAAAGAAGGGAGTAACTACACCATTTATAAGAATAACATATAATATATATGTGATACAATTCATTACCCAAAAAACAAATTGAGTAAATAACCCTAGATGTATTAGAATTAATCTTAAATAGAGCCAACTCATTTTGTCATATGTTTTGGATAAATATGCTTTTACAACCATTGGTTTTAATAATTTTACCTTGATTGAATGTATTTCTTCTCGAGGAACCACCATTCCCTCATGTATTTTTCTCCCCTCAATAAATCCAAACTATTCGGTAAAGATTTGTCTAAACACAATTCCTTTTAGTCTTCTAGCAATAATATTAGATATGCTTTTATATATGTAGTTGCATAAGGAGATTGGCTAGAAGTTGTGAAAAGAAGTTATGTTATCAGCCTTTGGAATCAAAGATATGAAGGTTGCATTGAATGTAGCTAGATTTTTTTCTGAGATTATTATTGCCTCAATCACACTCCTTAAATCCTCTTCCACAACTTCATATCACCTTAGAAATAATTCCACAAGAATCCCAAGTATGTCTGTAATTTTATCTTTCTAGAAGCTTTGAAGTATCATATGTAACTTTTATTTAGCCACTTCCTCCATCAAGGACTAATTGTCTGATTGACAAATCATGGAAAAGTGTTGGACGATCTTAAAATTTATACTATTGTATCATGTTGTCAAATGATTTTACGCTTTTGTAAAGTTTTTTTCTCAATTTTTTTCTATCTAGTTCATAAATTTATCTTCATGGATTATATACGTTAATGTATCAAGTAGTATTTTGACAATTTTTTGTATGAAATTTCTAAATAGTAATTAACTCTGGTCATCTTGACATTAGGTAGATCATATAGAAAGAGATACATGACATGAGCATCCCTAGACGACACAATGAAATGGTGGAAATTGTTTGTATTTTTCAAAAAGAGTTGCTTACTAGTTTTATGGATAATTAGGTCCACCATTTAGCACATTTGGTTGAAGACATTCGATTAGCTATTCCGATGAGTTGTAGATGGATGTTCTTTGTAGAGAGGTAGATGAAAATACTTAAGGGTTTAGTAAGGAATCAAGCGCATGTTCAAGGGTGCATGGGAAAAGAGTCCAATGTTAATGACTATTTCTTTTTTATGTTTGAGTTCTTGAAATAAATGCATATAGATGATCCACTCATGTGGGATGGTGATCACGATGAAGAATGATTAGAAGGGGATATACTTAAAACAAATGGAGAAACACATGTTTTGAGAGTTAACATACTTATTTGACATATATATTATTATAATTGTGTTATTTAAGGAATATTTGGTTTCCTTATAAAAATGAATAATATTAAATGTTCACTAACATTGCAAATGAGGATGAATGGGATGAAATGAATATATTTGTTTTGTTCAATATGGATCTTACTGGGAAATGGGTCGCAATGTATGATGAGATGTGTAAAAAATAATGAGAAGACATACAATTGTTTAGAAGGTCAAACTTAACTCATGTTCCACCCCCTGCAAAATTATGTTATTGATGGCTTGTAGAGTGCACAAACACATGGGTGAAGAAGCAAATTCAAAATTTTTTACTAGTCAACAAGGAAAGTGAACTAGATGCATTTGAACATAGGAATTGGATGTGAAAGGATGATACATAATATTAGATTAATCATAAGATTAAACACATAAATTTCAACTAAACCTATGTATGTATTGTTACAAGTTTAAGTCTCATTATGGATTTTAATGTGAAAATTTTTCTATGGATGCAAGTACAAACATATTTTATGATGTGGGCATATGGTCATCCTTTTAGGGTGGAGAGTGTGGATCAAGGGAAACAAAAATGTGATTACGGAGCGTCTATTTCATTTGATCAAACGAGTTGTGCAAGTTAAATGGATACAAACCTGATAGAAGGACAACATGATTATGTCGGCACCATTTAGTGTATAAATAGGTTCGATTATAAGCCCTTCAAATGTATGATTTTTAAATGTAAATGGATTGATATTTTTGAAAGAAGGATATTTGCTAGATATGACATAGATACTGGATTATAATCTATTGACATACATAGAGAAATTTCCACATCTTAGGCCCGACTGTTTGTGTTTCCAAAACACTATGAGCATGTTTTCTTCCATCCTGATGTCTATGACAAAAAATGGTGGTTTGTTATTCCATGTAGACCTAGGGGAAGAAGGTTTTTGAAAATGTACATGTTACAATTGTTGCATCGAGTCAAGAAGAGGATGTTTTAAATGTAAGTGGTGACATGAATGTGGGTGATCAAATAGAAGTAAAAGTGTNTTTCCTTATAAAAATGAATAATATTAAATGTTCACTAACATTGCAAATGAGGATGAATGGGATGAAATGAATATATTTGTTTTGTTCAATATGGATCTTACTGGGAAATGGGTCGCAATGTATGATGAGATGTGTAAAAAATAATGAGAAGACATACAATTGTTTAGAAGGTCAAACTTAACTCATGTTCCACCCCCTGCAAAATTATGTTATTGATGGCTTGTAGAGTGCACAAACACATGGGTGAAGAAGCAAATTCAAAATTTTTTACTAGTCAACAAGGAAAGTGAACTAGATGCATTTGAACATAGGAATTGGATGTGAAAGGATGATACATAATATTAGATTAATCATAAGATTAAACACATAAATTTCAACTAAACCTATGTATGTATTGTTACAAGTTTAAGTCTCATTATGGATTTTAATGTGAAAATTTTTCTATGGATGCAAGTACAAACATATTTTATGATGTGGGCATATGGTCATCCTTTTAGGGTGGAGAGTGTGGATCAAGGGAAACAAAAATGTGATTACGGAGCGTCTATTTCATTTGATCAAACGAGTTGTGCAAGTTAAATGGATACAAACCTGATAGAAGGACAACATGATTATGTCGGCACCATTTAGTGTATAAATAGGTTCGATTATAAGCCCTTCAAATGTATGATTTTTAAATGTAAATGGATTGATATTTTTGAAAGAAGGATATTTGCTAGATATGACATAGATACTGGATTATAATCTATTGACATACATAGAGAAATTTCCACATCTTAGGCCCGACTGTTTGTGTTTCCAAAACACTATGAGCATGTTTTCTTCCATCCTGATGTCTATGACAAAAAATGGTGGTTTGTTATTCCATGTAGACCTAGGGGAAGAAGGTTTTTGAAAATGTACATGTTACAATTGTTGCATCGAGTCAAGAAGAGGATGTTTTAAATGTAAGTGGTGACATGAATGTGGGTGATCAAATAGAAGTAAAAGTGTAGTTTTTTCAAGCAATATGCATTGTACTCTTAGTGGTTTGTACATACATACATACATACACATATACATATATTATGGTGGGTTAATATTCTTATTTTGTGGATTTAAATTAACCATAGTTGCTAATTTACAAGATATAGTTTAATGAATAGAAATTAACCAATGTTTGGCTCAACCAATTAATGAGCACATAAACATAAATATGGTTTAGATGTTTTCATTACATAACTCTCTAATCTCCAATGTATTCATTTTTTAGAGATATTGGAGATTGGATATGTGTGTGTGTGTGTGTGCAATGAACGCAATAGACTATGGTTGTGATTAGGTTTTTTTTCTAGATTACAAATCACTGGGAAAACCCCTTGAGTACTTCCCTTCATTTCGAGGATGGTATGCAGGGTAAACCCTAGAATCTTCATGGCACAAGGCTAGTCAACAACAGGGCTCAAGGCCATTGCAACAATATACTTGTTATGTGCTCAACATGTCACTTTGAGAATTGAACCTGGGTGGGGAGGATAATAATCATTCCTCCTAACCACCTAAGCTAAAACCAATTAACTATGATTGTGATAAGTAATTTATTATAGTTTATAATATAATTAATCAATTGTTATTATTTATAATAATTAGTATGAACTAATTTTTTTTTAATTAATTATAATAATTTGTTTTAATTATCAAATAATGCTTAATAACAACAAATTATTATAAATTAAATATAATACTTTTTATTAGTTAAAAAATAATATAAATATTAATAAGTTATTTTCAAACTTGTCTAACTTAATATTATTCAACATTTTTCATAATATTTTTTATATATATAAGTAAGAGCTATATATTACCTGTCATGAGCAAAAATTACAATATCATACTAAGAGCAAGTTTCTGGAGTGTTGATTTGCGTCGAAGGGAAACCAACTTAGACTGACAAACTGACTAGAAAGATCGGTAAAAATTAGACATATTTTCTTGAATCGCCCCATGGGGAAACCGATTCGGCCTATCCATGCATTCAAATTGTATATCAAAAAAGATGATATGATCAACCAAGAAATTCCTATCAACTAACAGACCCACAAAATAGACATTACTAAACTCCAACAGCCTAAACAGAACCTTCCAGAAACAACTGACAATTGTCAAAATAAAGCATGCATGGTGACACTTGTATGCATGCCAATTGTCATGGTGTCTGGTGGGAGTGCATGTCCTCGGCTTCCGCTACGCGTGTTCCATGCATGGTGTCTTGCTTGTCATCGATCGCATGTGCACCTTCAACCATGCCTTGTTCATTGTCCCCCTTGAGGTCTGGAGCAAGAACCGCCCCTTGAGATGCGGGGGCATTGATGACCGAGTCCGGAGGATTCAAGGAACAGAGCAGTGTCAAGAGCATAGATTCAATTTTCTCTACCCATCGGTCCATGTGTTCCAGCCTAAAACGTAGGTCATCGACGTCCTTACGGACTGTGAAGACCAAGTCTTGGAGAATTGAGATTGAATCCAGAAGTCCTGGGGCTGAAACGGAGTCTGGCTGGAGCCGAGCCTGGTTATGCGACACCTCCAATTGGATTTATTTCGATTGTGTGTTACAATCTTCCAGTGAAGGCGCATAGGTCGGCGATGGGGGTGGCGAAGGAGCAAAGGGTGGTGGACGGGAGGGGCGTGTCAGTGTTGACTGTGAGGTCGAGGCCAGGTTGGGGAGTAGTCCAGGAGCGAAGCCGAGAGAATTCCCTTGGAGATTGAACCATTCGAATCGGAAAGCCCATGGAGAGGATAGAGGTGGAAGGTCACCTTGGTCTAGTGAGGACTGAGTGGAGGACGGAGGTGAGGAGCTGTGCAAAATTTTTAATAATAAAAATTATTATTAATTAAATCATGTACTTTTAATTGATTAAAAAATATTAATAACATATCTTTAAGTTCTTATAAAATAAATCAAACATATGAAAGCATCTTTGATAACAAATCCTTACATTGGATCTCCATCTATTCATTAATTATAATAACAACAATGAGCCATTATATCTCCAAAGAAATAACAAAAATTGTATGGAGATGATCCCACATAAGAATGATGGAAACAATTAGGAAGGGGGCAAGAACGATCGAGGCAAGAAAGATGGGGGGGTGTAGAAGGAAGGTGGAGGTGCCAAGAATAAAGACGGTGGTGTGGAGAAGAAGGGTGGTGAAGACAAGAAGAGTGAAGGTAAGAAAAATGAAGTCCATATTCTGGGATATATCATTGAGTATGTCTTATTAAGTCCACTAAAATCAAATATATAATAGGGAAGAGTTATCTAGCGTGAATCTAGAATAGGTGGTTTATGACAACACTAGGTACGTAGGAGTAGCTTGAAAGGTATTTTTTCCTCTTTGGTGTAGTGTATTAGCCTAAAATTTGAACATAAGACATGGGGTTCAAGGAGAATGTATGCTTGCCTAAATAAATAAATATATGTTTGCAACCTATTGTTTTATATTGTTCTCGTCATAGTTAACTTAGGATTCTTCATATCAGGTTCTATCGTTCCCTTCATAATGAACTTATGATTCCTCACTTAAAGTTTTGTAGGTTGAACTCTTGTCAATGATCAATTTAAACTCCCTAGAAGAATGACATTAGAATCGTGTGCAAACACGACAACAATTTCATAACATATAGTTTTTTTTATCAAATATAATATCATGACTTTGCAAGGATGCCAACAAGACATTATATATTTGTAAATAAGAATCTAGTCTAATGCAAACATGATGCGTTCAATGCATAATAGATTGTAGTGATGCACACATGACACATTTACGATGCAAAAATGGCTCCAAGCGATTTGAACTTGTTGCAATAACAATGTAGGAGAAAACAATATTTATTATTATTATTTTGAGTATCGTAAATTGAATGCATACTCGATGCAACAATGACATAAAATCCTATCGCAAAAATCTCACACACACCAACAAATAAAACTTCACAAAGGAATAATGCCCTATAGTGATGATAGAGCCCCATATTGTAGTAGTGATAAAAAATTATCCTATTAAGTAATGCCACACCTAAATCAATTGAAAGAGTAAATGAATAAGAAGCCTCATTGAGGAGATAACCTCTTATTACAATATGTGAAATGCACAAGATAAGATGATTATTCAAATGAGTCCCCGTGATGTATATATAGAATACAAAGAGGGATATAATGCAATAATAATACGTCGACCTAACTATAATTAATGTAAATATAATGAATGAGGGTTTCCCTCTTAGTTTTCCCATTATATTAGGGATGGAAAGATGAGTTGAAATCTAGTTGAGTACCCAAACAAGAAAATTAGTGAGTCCAAAAAAATATTCATGAAAATTGGATCTCGATCGCTTACAATCGTCTTGAGGTTTCCATGTATCTTCCGAAATGTTTCCAAGAATGTTGTGACTATTGTACTAGCTTTTATAGGATGAGAAAGTGAGAAAAAATGGGCCTTCTTTGTGATTCAATCCACTACCACCATGATGGTATTCTTCCCTTCAAACTTTGGTAGACTTGTGATAAAATCCATTAATACCTCTTCTCGTCGTTGACTTGTTATGGCTAAGTGGTCTAGAATACTTGGGGTCTTGATTGTTTCTCCTTTGTTTTTGGAAAACTAAACACTATGCCACAAAATTTTGAATATTAGTTTTAAGACCTTCTTAGAAAATATCCCAAGGGGTTAGCTCAACCAATTGTCACCAATGTGGTTATGCATTTGGTTAGTTTTGTTATAGCAGGTGCTTGGTTTGAATCCCCTTGGGTTAGGGGCACTCGTATACGCCAATGGGTTTCTACTAGGGATGCCATCCATGAATATGGAGAAGAATTGACCCTTGGGTTTTCACATGAGGTTTTCCTTGGAAGAGAGCCCAAGGGTTATCTCAACCAATTGTTTTCAATGTTGTTGGAAATTTTGGATAAATCTGTGGTAGCATGTACTTGATTTGAATCCCATTATGTTAGGCGCACTAGTTATGCTTATGATTTTACTAAGATACCAACCCATGAATGTGAAGAGGTACTAATTGGCTTTCCATGTGAGGTTTTCCTTGGAAAAAACGTATTCCTAGAAAAAACCATCTTAATCCTATGATAAGTTTTAAGAAATCCTCATTATTGCCATGTAGGAGAAATATGTAGTTCTAAAAGGACCTTTTGTTTCAATGAGGAATCTTTATATAAACATAGGTGATTTTTATGCCATAGTGAATCATTCTTCCACAAAAAATTATTTGATGCAATAGGGTCTTGTTGTAGTTGTTAAATGAGCTTCCATGTATTTTAGTCATGTTATTATTCTATCCTTGCTTCTCTCATGCAATCAACTCGTAAAATGGAAATAACACAAAGTAAGGTCTCAATGTCCTCTTCCTTCCTTTAAAGTGCATCCAACACGACATTCTCTTTCCATTTTTATAGATAAATTTGAAGTCATAACCTAGCATATTTGTGACCCATTTTTGTTGCTCTTAAGAAGATAGTCGTTGTTGCAATAAGTACTTTAGACTATCATTATATATTTTTACCTTAAAGTGTCTTCTTATTAGGTAAGAATGTCATTTCTTCATCGTATGTAGTATGGATAACATTTCCTTCACATAAATGGGTTTGAGTAATTTATCTCCTTTAAGTTTGTGGGTATCAAAGGCAAGGGGTATTTCTTCTTGTAATAAAACTACACCAATGTGAGTCAGAATCCTACTCTAGTGCAATGCTTGTATACTTAGACAATTGTTAAAAACATAACACTTAGTCATATATAAGCATGCATCCACAAAACGAAGAGAACACTTGCAAAACAAACAAGAGAAACACATATATAGTGTGGGCAACACAAACCATGCCTAACACCTGGCCAAGTCTTATTATTGAAAAATTGTTATGATATGAGCACTACCAGCTTAGTTTACAACTTGGAAAGAGTCATATGACTCACCCCACCTCACCAAGACACTCATACACAGATTCGTCACACCAAGACTCGTCCATCGTAACATCTTTCACAACTTCTGTGGAGCACTTCAACCATGCATCCACCACAGAGTCACCATCTATTCTCTGTTGTAAGACTTTGTACAGACCCATAGTTTTGTCTCCTTGCATGCATCCTCAAACCTATGACAAGACTTCCCTTGTTGGCACCAGGCCAAAGGGGAAAGAAGAACCATCGTGGGAAAGAAAGCGTGCAGAAAACTGAAGTAACAACTGGAAAAAGAACAGCACGCGCACATGCAAGAAAGCGTGCAAAAGGAGAAAGACCTAACATAAGAAGGGTTAGGGTTTTGGTAATATTCTGAAAAAAAGGTTGAAGAGCCCGAAATGTATAAATATAGATATGAAAGTATCAGTTAGTAGTAGTTATTATGTTATGTCTTGTGGTTGTTGTTGTTGTTTGAATTACTTATGCGAATGGATGATATTGTATTTGTTGTTATGAATTGATTTTGTAAGCTGTTGAGAAAAGGAGATATGAGGGAAGGTAGATCTGAGGATTAGACCGCAGGTTGTGGAGCCTAGTGAGATCTAGTTTGCCTCACATAGATCTTACCCAGTTTGATGGAAAATTGTACGTGCGAGGCGCCAAAAGTACAGAACTATCATAATACAAGAGCCAAGAGCCAAATCGTTGTGGACGTAGCCCAGGAGCGGGTGAACCACGGTAATACTCGTGTAATATGTCAAATGTATGGATGTCTCTTCTTTCTTTCATCTATTAATGGTTAAGTTTGATGGATGAGTTAATACATTGTTATGAATCTGTTTACACTTTGCTTAAATTAAACGGTGGGATATGTGGAGGCGACTCCAAGGAATAAGTATTTTCCCTTACAGCTCAGGTATCCAACCTTACTCAAGAAACCCCTATCCCTTACTCTGTCCTAGGCTGTAAACACCTGAGTCTTATGACCATCCATTTAAAGTTGTCTCAGGTGAGACTGCACAGTTCCTTCCGAGTGTTGTGTTTCTTTCTGGTTTACCAGGAGGGCCAATAGTTTTAGAGGCTTTGTTGGAACCCCGAATGACATGAACCCTGGGTCAATAACTCAGAAAACCCAAGAAGGGAAATGATAACACCAACAAATGGTTTTGTTTCTGTGTTAAGAGGAACAAGAAAGGACTGAGTAGATGAGATGGAATGAATAAAGAACCGAAGCAAGAGCAATGAGCCATTAGAAGGGTATGTTGAGACCTTGGAATCCCACGAGAGAAGAAATCGAGGGTTGGTTGAGAACTAAAGAGCTATAGTTTGCACAGAAAGACAATAGAAACCCCAGGATCACACCACATAAATATCTGGATAAATAAATATTTACGGATTTACACGAAGTCTTTTTCTGTGACTTTCCGCATCTACTACAGGAGTGGATCTTAAGGTTAAAGGATAACCACGTGATGAACCGGATTCGATAGCTAGATTGGACTCCATTACAGATCCAACAGCCGCAGCAAGTGAACAAAAAATTCACCCGTGAAGTTGAATTTTGGCTTGACAGTATTGTGGCAAGATTCATCACAGAATTTGCGATAGACACAACAAAGTCATACAACGCAGTCGAGAAAGAGTTCCTACGAGGACCTAGAGGAAGGTACATTCGATCACTATATACTTCTATCAAGATACTGCTATATAACAAAGGTGTAATGACAATGGAATCAGACAGCTAGACTTCCCTGTGCGCATGGGGGAAGGGGGGAAGAACTGACAGAGAGAGGAGGAATGGAAGGAGGGTGGGATACCAAGAAGAAGGAGGAGGAACCCTTGGACCCAATCTTGATGGATGACGACTAGATCAAGTGGATCTTGGCGTCATCAGGAACAACGCATAGCGAAGCACTCTACCAATATAAGGTGAATACCAAGAAGAGAGTCGTAGCCGAGAGGGAGGGCTTGGCCAGTGATGAGGAAGAGGTAGACGATCTCTGGGCTGTGGAGCAGATTGAGGAAATCCTGTGCGTCGCATATGAGAGGAAAACAAGAGGCCCAAGAACAGGAGGAGAAGATAGACATCCCTTCAATATAAATGTCAGTGTGGAACCCATAAACCCATGTACGACCACTACACCAAAAAGAACACCACCGTTTAGACAACCAAAGTTCGAAGGAAGTCCGACAGCAAGAAGTACATCGACACAAAGGGAAACAACTAGAGGAGCCAGTTCATGCAACCTTAGTCAAGTATTTACACCGCATGGAGGAGGGAGTCGCCTAGTATTTGGAATGGCAGGACACGATCCTACTATTAGATTACCAGAGTTCTGAGGGGAAGCAGCAGAAGACCCTGATAAGCATCTGTTCATTTGCGCAAAGATATGGGAAGCAAAGCAGATCACTGATGAAGACACCAAACTCGTGCAACTAGCAATCACGCTAAGGGACCGCACACTACACTGGTACATGAGTCTAGACACAAACAGTGTTCTCGAAATGACAAGAACATTAGACGACATTAAGAAACTCTTGATCAATGAGTTCCAGAAGTCGAGCTCAGAGGATCAATACATGAATGAGATGATTGAAATAAGACAAAAACCAGGAGAATCGGTATGGGAGATTGATCAAAGATTTAAGTGACTAAAAGGAAAGTTAAAATACCTTATGACCGATATGCATCATCGACACCTGTTTGTCAAATCACTACTCCCACACTTAAAATAACCATTACGACAACAGAAGTTTCAGACGCAGGAAGAGGCTCTGCAAGCAGCCTTGCAATTGGAAGAGAATCAGTATCAGCAGACGGAACTGGCTATCGAAGAACTGAAGGAGGATTTGAAGAACTTAACATTTTAGCTGAACCATAATAAGAACAGGGACAAACGAGAAGTCGTTTGGTGCACTACCTGTAGGACAGAAGGACACCATAAGAATGAATGCCCAACATTCGCACAGTATATGGTGACAAGGATGCCAAACCCACTACCACAGGGAAGATTATGGTGCGAAATATGCAAGAAACCGGGTCACAACCCTTACCACTGTATGATGATGCAGAAATACCAAATAGTTCCAAAGAACTCATATTGCACCTTTTGCAAGTTAGTCGGCCATGACAACAAAGATTGCATAACTATGGAGATGATGTGGGAAAGAACATTAGACGCATACAAGGTACATGAAGAAATGATGACTGGATAGGCAGCACCACAGTTCAATCAAACCCCTGCACCATACAACACTACACAACAATAGTACAATATTGTGCCACAACCTTACAATAACACGCAGCTCCAGTACAACCTAGCACAGCCTCGGTGCAATACCGCGCAGTATAATCAGGGACCACAGTACAACCCCTCGTGAGGTGACCGCGCAACTTATAAAGGAGCAGGACGAGCCAAAGGAGGTTTCGGACATGGTAGAGGACCTGTTACATGTTACAATTGTCAACAACTAGGACATTACGCATGGGAGTGTCCACTGCCACCAGCGACTTGTATGTATTGTCACGCATCAGACCACGATACGAAGGAATGTCTAACATTACTTGTAAAGATCCAGGAAAAAAGGAATCAAAATAACCAGAATGTTCAGTGGATTTCAGCCGAAGCAAGGGATGACGGACAGAACATCAATATAGTCACTCGAGGAGGAACGAAAACAAGAAATGACGCAGTTCGACAGGAACCAGTGCATAAGCAATAGGTAAAGAAGAACATCGGCCCCAAGAAGGAGTTCGACGTGCATAAGGAGAAGGAGATCTTTACAGAAGCTTGACAAGAATTCCAGAAGGAGAACATTACGTCAACTGCACAGCAGAGCAAGGAAACTCCGGAATACGAAATGTCACCATCACTGGACCATACCAACAGAATACAACCCGAGGAACAAGTAAGTACGACCAAAGACTTTTTCCAATCATGCATCAAAATGTTAAGTGATCCTTCATCTGTCTAAATATTGCAAAACATCCTAGAAAAATGTAGCGGTGAGACGGAACGGAAGCCAGAATCGAAAATTGTCAACCACCTACACATAAGAAGAAGAACAAGTAGGGAATTTAGATTAAATGCTAACATAGGGGATTTCAATATGGCAGATATTATACCAGATCTAGGATCCGAAGTGAATGTACTACCAAAAGCAACATGGAAATGCATGGGAGAACCTACACTGAGATACTCAACTGTTTAATTAAAACTAGAGTCCTACCCATAGGTAGACTCAAAGGAGTAATAGTAGACCTGGATGGTGTGCGCACTAAGGCAGACTGTAGACGGTACAACACCTTACCCGACTCTACTTGGTCTGGATTGGGCGTTCGATAACCAGGCCATAATCAACTTAAAACCAGAAAATGACATATGATTCGAGGGACTACAAGGTCATAGCCCCACTCGACCCATCAGAAGGCGAGAAGTTCGTAGAACCCACTTGTCTGGATTTAGAATACATCGGCCAGTTGTAAAGAACAACTACGCACGATGCGGACTATATAAACCCAACTGCAGACAGGGTACTCAGTTGGCAGAGCATTACTTCATGTACAACAGCCTTAGATATCGGGTTAGAAAACTGGCAACAAAGACTACACGAAGTATCCACGAGAAGGTGTGTCAGAATAGACCACGCAGTAAGATGGATTGGCACAGAAATCAGAGAACCACCCATTTTTCACGGGCTAAATGATTTGGAAACTTTCTTGACACAATATGAAGACGAAGTATTAGAAAACTAGAGATTGCTAGCACTAGATTTAGCACTAAAGGATACACCCACAAGATGGTGGGGTGCACACAAATAAACTATCACAAGTTGGTACCAATGTAAGCGATTACTGTGCATAAGGTTCGACGCAGAACAGATAGGTAACAAACACCAGAAATATGACAGACTAGGCACACCAGCAGAACACTTGGAGGCATGTAAAATATGGTGGAAAATGATGCCACCGGCGGAATGGTCTCACCACTACATTCATATTTTAGAGGGCATACCAGCGAATTGGTATACGGACCAGGAAATGCATAAAGAAACCAACACATGGGCAGCACTCCAACAGAACTTTACAGTCACTTTCTCATATGAGCATGAGAACCCCAACATAGACGCGGCCTTGAAACAGATCAGAAATGTCATATTCATCAAAGAACCAGAAGTAGAAGCTATCACAGAGGTACAATAGCGGAATAAGCAGACAGTGAAGGATCTACTATCATGTTATCACATACAGGAGGAAGCCCCGGACGAAGATGATCCACATGATATTCAGATCGAAGAAGTCGAAAGCGAGAGAGACGTGGAAGGACCACCCTTAGAGTCAAAGGTCATGTCTGCACTGATCAAGATAAAGAAGATTAACATAGGGACCATCGAGCAGCCGAAAATGGCAAGCATTGTAGATCACTGGGACAAACAGACATTAGAAAGCATCACAGAATTGTTGCGCAAATACAGCGACCTTTTTCCTACAACCTTTACAGAGATGAAAGGCATAGCCGGGGAACTAGGAGAAATGAAGATACCACTCAGATCTGATGCGAGACCCATTAAACAATGACCATATAGACTAAACCCCATCTATAAATAGAAATTTAAAGACGAGATCGACAGGATGCTCAAGGTCGGCATCATTAAACCAGTTGAAGAATCAGAATGGATAAGCCCAATGGTAGTACAGGACAAGAAGCAGGGAAGAGGGATCACGATATGCGTCGACTTGAGGAAGTTGAACGATGCATGCCTACACGACCCATTCCCCACACCATTCACGGACGAAGTACTCTATAACGTAGGAGGCCACGAAGCCTACTCATTCACCGATGGATTCTCAGGATATCAACAAATTAAGATAGCACAGGAGGACAGACACAAGACCATGTTTGCGACAGAATGGGGATCTTGTCAGTATATAGTCATGTCGTTCGGACTAAAGAATGCACATGCGATATTCTCCAGAGTGGTCATTGCATCATTTAAGGAATTCATCCACCAATTTCTCGAAGTATACCTGGATGATTGGACGGTCTATAACCTGTTGAAAAACCATGTGGAATTTTTACGACTGATGCTAGAACGATGCAGACAGTGCTAGATATCACTGAATATCAAGAAATGCATATTCGAAACACCATTTGGGATACTATTGGGACACATAGTATGCAAATAGGGTTTGCTAGTGGATCCGACCAAAATCGCAACCATTGTTAATCTACTAGCACCAAAAACAGTCTGCCAACTAAGAGCATTGTTAGGACATACGGGATATTACAGGAAATTCATAAAAGGCTACTCGCAGATTACAGCGCCAATGGAAAAACTGTTAAGGAAAGACACAAAGTATCAATGGAACAACGAGGTCCAACACGGTCTGGATACCCTGAAGGAAAAGATGGTCACCGCACCAATATTGGTATTTCCAGATTGGGAGAAGACATTCCATGTACATGTAGATGCATCAGCGATAGCACTTGAAGCTATCTTAGTGCAACCAAGAGCAGGAGACTTGGATCACCCGATAGCATTCGCAAGCAGAAAATTATCAGACTCAGAACAAAATTATAACATGACAGAAAGAGAAGGCCTAGCTATGGTCTATGCACTACAGAAATACATACATTACCTATTGGGAAAACACTTTAACATGTTTATAGATCACTCAACCCTGAAATACCTAGTCAACAAGCTAGTGTTGGGGGGGAGAATCTGTCGTTGGTTATTGTTATTTCAAGAATTTGACTTTGAAGTAATAGTTAAACTAGGAAAACTGAATGCAGGACCTGACCACCTATCGAGGGTCACAAATGGAGAGGAACCAACAAATTTAGAAGACAACTTTCCAAATGCACAACTATTCTCAGTACAGATTGTTGATGATTACTTCGCAGAGATCATCCAGTACTTGAGCATAGGTATTGCACCGCAAGAATATACCATTGTGCAGAAGAAGAACCTGGTAGTCCACGCAACTGACTATCAATTGATCGCAGGACATCTATACAAGATGGGTGCAAACAACATCTTATGAAGATACGTACTAGACCATGAACGACCAAGATTTTTAGCAGAAGCCCACGAGGGAATAGCAGGAGGGAATTATGCAGGAAAATCTACTGCGCAGAAGGTACTACGCACAAGATTATGGTGGCCAACGATCCACAGAGACTCGAAAGAATACTGTCAACAATGTGATGTCTGTCAAAGGGTAGGCAAACCCAACAGAAGGGACGAGATGCCACTACGACCGCAAGTGGCACTTCAAGCATTCAACAAATGGGCGATAGACTTCATGGGACCTATTAACCCGCCATCCAAAAGAACGGGGGCGAGATATGTTATCACCATTATGGAATACCTAACAATATGGGCAGAAGCCGCACCAGTAAAAGATTGCAACGCAGAGACAACTGCACACTTTCTGTTTGAAAAGGTAATTACTAGATTTGGGTGCTCAAGAATTTTGATGAGCGACCAAGGAACGCACTTCATAAAAAACACCATTCGAGCGATGTTGTAAGAGTTTGAAGTTCATCACCAAAAGAGCACACCGTATCATCCACAGGAAAATGGCACGGTAGAAGCCTTCAACAAAATTCTAGAAAATGCCTTGACAAAGATATGCAACGTCAACAGGGACGATTGGGATCTCAAGGTACCAGCAATACTATCGGCATATAGAACCACATGCAAAAATCTAACCGGCCACACACCATTCAAACTAGTCTATGGTCAAGAAGTAGTAGTGCCCTTAGAATTCTTAATACCCAGCCTACGTGTAGCAACTATTACGTAAATGACAGAATGAGGCGTGGTATAGGAAAGACTGAATCAATTACTATCGATGGAGGAAGACCGAATCTTGGCATAATTCCATCAACAAGTACAGAAAGCAAGAGACAAAGCTTGGCACGACCACCACATCAAGAGCAAGGCGTTCAAGGAAGGAGATATAGTATTACTCTACGACAGTAAATCGTTGCAGCATCCAGGAAATCTCAGAATGCATTGGCTAGGACCATATGAGGTAAAAGTTGTCACAGACGAAGGATTTGTACAATTAAGAGATCTAGCAAGCATAGACCTCTGAGGAATGATCAACAGGAGCTGGATAAAGCTATACAAGGACACTCAACCACCCACCGCACAGTAAAAAAAACAAAACAAAACAAAACAAACTGAAAACAGTCGAAAATAGTGCACAACATGATGGACAAGCCGCTTATGAAACACGAAGCCAGCGAGGAAAAAGATAATAGCGATATCGAAAAGGGAAACAAGTGGGAAAAATGGAAAAAGTAGGCTGACAGGATAGAAAGAAGCAGAGTTAAAACAATGTAAGGACAGATGGGATGTCACACTAAATGTGCCAACTGGAGATGGCAGAGCAGACATAATGGCTAGTACGAAACCACTGCGGATGCATTGAACCTACAGTTATGGTGCATTAATCGCATGATGGAGGAAGCATCCTCGACAAGCTTCATGACGAGCCCATACAACACATGAGCACAGAAGTAGTTAGTCTATTCGCGAAAGGAGAACAAAAAAAGAGCAACAACAGTTAGAACGAACAGAGTGAAACCACAGAGCTCACTTAAGCCATTCAAACTTAAAAAATGTTCGATAGACACCATTATGGCACCACCGAAGCTCGCAGAACCAGGCCAGATAGCTAGATCAACCAAGGCTCAGACGAGGTTGCAAGGACCACTGGAAGAAAGAAAACAATAGCCACCCGAGATCGTTGACATTGACAAAATCCCATCGCCAAAGGAAATCCCAATAGAGTCCACACAAATACTAGAGGAGGTTCTGCAACCACAAACAGAGGCCATGGAACAGGATACACCAGCAGCAATGCACGAGCCTCAAAACAAAGAAAAAGAAACCCACTAGGAAATACCACCAGAAAACGCCGAAGTAGTCGTAGAAGCCAATAGAAGCGCACAAAACCCGAACGCAGCAGTGCAACCAGATGTTCCACAAATACCCATCACATATTTTTCTTTGGCCGAACTGATGGGTGAAATGGCCACGGCTTGGGCAGAATGGATGGTGAAGGAGCAACCGGAAGCTATTGGAACCTTGAGCCAACCATTGTAGAAGGAGGACTGAATTTAGATACCGATCTAACCTCGAAAGAAACCGGCTGCAGAGATTGTGCTACCTCGCATACCAGAGGGAGTACAGGTGGACCCACAGCTATTAGGTCACGTCGGGAAGCTCAAGTATTCTGACCATGACGTAGCAGATGAAACCAAATATCCAGAGCTTGCACCACAGATCTATATGCAGAAAATAGTCGTGAACCAACTCAGAGACACCGTCACTCAGCCACACCAGTGGGCCACTGGACTGGATAGAACAGGAATTCTAGGGTTGTTGAAGATACCACACTTTGGCAGAGGAAAATATGCGATGACAGGCATCAAGCAACTGTTAGCAGTTATGCATGGAAGGGATATATGGTTGGACAAACCCGTCCCCATAACTGTCGAACTTATCACGTATATAATAGGCCTACCCACCGGGGGTATGGATCCCGCGCTAATTTTGGACGATAAGTCCAAGGAAAAAACATTGGCAGAAGAGATGAAGAAGAAATATGGCACCGACAGGGGAACAAGAGGCATTATAATTAAACAAATCAACGATGTCGCGACACAATTGGGCGCAAAAATCTTAGCCTCCAAACTGCTACGAAAATTCCGCAAAGACGAAGTACCGGCAAGAGTCATTGTTGTTGCAGCTCAGTGCACAAAAGGCACCTTCATGAGTTGGGCGCCATACCTATCAAACTTGTTCCAAGTAAACTGCAAAGACACATAGGACGCAGGTACGGAATTTCATTACTCATGGCTGATCACTCTCATAGCTTTCATGGGATGGTGAGAACCAGAATACGTCGTCTTTGCTACCACACCACAGCCAGGAGGAGCAAGATATCGCGTCCTGAGATCCGGACCATTAGTCAAGCATAAGAGGGAGAATGGAATCTTATTCGAATCTTACCTATGGGAGATACAGGAAGCCATTAGTCGAGCATGGAGAAGAACACCAGAGGCTATCGCACAATACGGGGACATCGCTAATTTCTGGGCTAAGCGACAAGCCATGTGGATACAACTAAGGCAGGACCCGGATAAACAGTGGCTACAAATGTGCTACTGCGTCATGGAGGGTGATATCGACATGATCATTAGCGAATGGCCTGGTGAATGGAGAATTCAAACCATACCCAGAGTAGTACCAGGAAAAAAAGTAGAAGGAGGGGTTGTGTAGGCGGAGACACAGCCTCCACAAATCCCAGTACCCAAGAGATGAGGAACGAGCCAACCCAAGTCGACTCAGGCAAACGGTGGATCAGAGCAGCCAAGGACCCAGAGGGGAAGGATAGAAACCACCCAGCCGACCAATGGACAGAGGAAATCGGCTGAGGGAGCACATGAAAACACATCGAACCCCATCACACAGGAACCAGGGGGAGCTAAGAGACCAGCAGTACAAGATGCAGGTATGCGCAAGAAAATGAAGGCACAATGACCACCACAAACTACACAATCACGAAGGATGATGGAGAGATGATTGCCAGTATGGTCCAAGACTGCCTCGCAGAAGATTTTGATCATGTCGCGCACCACAGAGATAAACTACAAAAGGAACTGATAGAAATGGGACAGCTCCTTAAGAAATTCAGGGAAGCCCATATCACGAGTAGCAGTAGAGGCACAGAGCCATCGACCACACAAACCACAGAATGGGTGGAGGTAGAAGAACGCGACCCAGTTCTTCCGATAACACATGCACATTCCACGGTCTATATAAAGCCTATCATGCTGCGAATGGATGAAATTATGGGACAGACACCACTGAAGGATTTGGATCATATCCAATTGGTCCTGACACAGATGCCATCAAAAGAATTATACAAACTAAAGGTTAGCATCGACCACGAGATACAGTCTCGATCACATAAACACTTAGTTGAGCTACAACAAGTAACAAAGAAGCGCGAAGCGCTGGAAACAGTTTGTGCACGGGCCAAATCTGAGACTCGGGAGGAGAAAGAATATAGAACCGAGCTAGAACGCAAAGTGGAAGAAATTTTTGGGAAACTCCCAGCTATTGCGCAAGGAAATGAACTCCCAGCCGCAGAGAAGTTTGACTAGATTGCACAAGAAATTGATTAGTATCAGAAGGATATAGAGACTCTTCGCGAATAGATTAGACCGACAACTCCACCAGTGATGAAGGAGAAATGAAAGCAAGAAGCAACAATGCAACTACAGGAGATAGGAAAATAGGTCAGCACGACAGTCGACTTGCTAGATAAAGCAGCGCAACTTTGGACAAGGATGGAAGAGGATCCACAAGTCCAACATTGGGACAAGGAGGAGGAGAGGATCAATGCAAGGATCCAAGAACTCAAGCAGCGACAGAAGATCATACCAAATTTGGAACGAGTCAAGGGAACGCAAGAGTTAAAGAAGATACAGACAGAACTTATCGTTGCGCAAACACAGAAACAGTAGTGTCAGGCTCAAATAGAACCGTTGCAGGAGTGGGTAGCAGAAATACTTGCACAAGTAGAAGAATCCAGAAAACAGACAGCACAGACTCAGCAAGAATGTGCAGGACTGATGAGCGAAGAAGTGGTAGCTCAGACAGTCGACACCATAAAGGATAAAACTGCGCAGGCATTGACAAAAGTGGAAGAGTTACATGAATAATTCCAGACGATCACCAAGGAGATCAAGGAAGCACAGAGCAATTAGGTGACTCGAGACGAGTCACATGTCAGTGTTGGGGGCTTGTTTGTTGATTAAGGTTGGTTGTCATTGATGTCAACTCTTTAAGAAAGCCCCGCAGCACAAAGGTTTGGGTAATGGACCCAATATTGTTTGATGTAAAGATGACTCATTATTGTCTTGTCATGGTTGATAATAAGTAAAGAT
>SNQJ01S0011385.1:136857-154140 GCA_010110895.2 Picea sitchensis
CCATTTCATGGGATCATTACCATCAAAATTCCCCATATCGACATTGGGAATGAAGTGGTTCCTTGGTCCCAAGTTGAAACCATGATGAAGTGAATCTTATATTGATGAATGATTAAGTGTTTGGGACTCAATCCTCTTGAAATTCTCTAGATGTATTAAATTATTCTTCACATGTGGATGAGACTTGATCCCCTTGTTCTCCTTATCCTCTACTTGAGAATTTAGGCTAAGGAGGATTGTTATCTCCTTCATTAGGTCACCCTTCATGTCTTTGAGATCATTTTTGTTTGTCATCCCTTTGAGGTCATATTTGTGTGTTGTCTCTTTGAGATCATCTTTGCTTTCCATGTTTTAATTTATATCATCTTTAAATTTTGGAATTCTATTTTACTTATCATGGATGTCAACCTTTTTTGCCATTGTATTTTCCATGCTCACTATTTTCTCTGCCAACGTTGACACCTTAAATTCCAATTCTTCTCTTCTTGTGTCAAGGATGAGCCTTTAGAAGTCTTTGTAGGAGTCACAATTGGCATACTTACATCTAGACATGATGGGCTTAGGGTTTTGGAGGGTCTTGAGAGAAAGGGAGAGTTGATATCTATAGTTCTTCGACAAATCATTGGGTTTCCAACATTAATACTCAATTAATCTTTCATAACCTCGACTTAAAAACATAAACTATACCATTAGTCATACCACTCGATTCCTATATATGTCCTCGAGTGTCATGCTTAGTGTAAAATTAATATAGATGACCAAACACCGATCTATGTATGGTCTCAACTATGTCTGTAGAGATTTTGATATACTCTAGGGTATGTGGAAAATCAAACTTGTAAACAAATTATGTCTAATACGGCATGAGATATTGGTTGTCGAAAGAGGAATACAATGGTATCTTGTGTAGACCTATGTTATATTCTCTCTGTTGATGCTTACTAAACCTATTTTTACCCACCTAAACACATATATTTGTGTTTATAGATGCAAGTACATGTATTTAGCCAAAAAAATATAATTGTTGCAAAATCAATTTTAAAAAATCTAAAATTGGGGTATCTCTAGAACAGTCATAAAGCCTTCATTTAAGGTATGTTATGCCATATGACCTTGAAACTATTAAAACTTTTTATATTCCATTCCTCCCTTGATAATTTTTTACAAGATGTACTCTAATATGTATTGTTTAGGCTCCCACTAATCCCATGTAGATTGGACCTTCGAAGAGAAAGTTATGGTGGAATTACTAGAACCTATTGTTTTTGTATTATTTCAGGAGAATAAAATTGTATAGACTATCACTTCACCAATATTTCCCCAACAAATTTGAAATTTGGACCTCAAACACTCCAGTCTACTTTTATCCAATGCCACTAGTGGCACTCAAATTGGACGTAGAAATCTTCATATATGATTTCTTTATTGAAACCACCCGTTTAAGCTTAGTTTGAGGACTAGACAAAACCCTAACTTGTACAATATTTAAATTTGAAAATATGGATAACCAGGTTCTAAATGTTTTACCCATTGTACCTCATTATGTTCTACATTAACCCTTCATGCAATTCAAATGATCCAAGAAAAGTGAGAGTGAAAATGGCAAGTTGACTCATTTGAAGGAGTTAAACCAAGGATCACCCACTTTGATAACAATTATTATGGACCAAATAGACAAATATGTTGGACATGTGTTGTACTCTTTGTGGGTAGAATTAGTCTCATCTTGGCACAAAGGGGGTTTGGGGGGGAAACAAACCCCTTAAAAGAAAGTTTTGGGTCTATTTTTGGTTCATTTTGTAGTCTTTTTACTAATGATTTTTTGGACCATTGTAAACTAATTTTGATTAATAAATTAAGGCTATAATCTAATATGGATAAATGGATCCTGGTTTTAAATGATGAAGAATACTAAAATATTGTATTGTGAATAGTGAAGTTAATACACTGAGATACAGAGAGGTGTAACTCTTAGTCATGTTAGTTTTCCTATTTAAGGATTTCTAGGGTAAATTTGTGTACTAGGTGTGTCCATGCCATTATTATTCTTATGTTTTAGATTCTATTAGTATTTCTTTTCTTACATTGGTTTTTCAATCTCTTCAAAATAAGCATAAAAAGACTAAATTCAGTAATTCCATGCCTAAATCAAGTGAAAGTGTCAACGGATAAGAAAACTTTGCATGGTGACAACCTCCTATTACAATATGTCCAATGCACAAGTTAAGATTATCATTTAAAGTGGTCCCTTGATGCATGTATATTAGACAAAGAGGGCTATAATGCAACAATAATAAGCTGACTTAAATATAATTAATGTAAAGATAATGAATGAGGGTTATTTTTAGGGTCTTAACAAAACTCATCCATCCTATTTTATCATCTCATTTTATAAGAGGAAGGAAGACCGAAAAGTATCTCAAATAACAATAAGTGGAAAGAAATAATGCTTTGGGGTGTTATTCCACTTGCTACAACCCTCTCGTGAAGGTTGAAATAAAGCTCCTTGAAGGTTACTATATAATTTAAATGTCTCCTTTTTTAATCTATCACATAATAAGTTTGTAAGAATATATTCTTGTGCTTACCACAAAGAAAAAATAAGTAAGCAAGTAAGAAGGCATATTATATGAGTTGAGTCTCCCTGTATAATAATGGGCTTAATTAGCATAATGGATGATGATACCGTATATTCTCATGTTGTACAAGTAAAATTGTGACTCCTTATATTTTTAGTACATCATAACCGTTACTATTAAAAATATATATATAATGGAAATATTAGCAGTCAAATCCAAAGCAGGGTAGGGTATGTACACATGTATAGACTTAAGTAGTCAAATCGATTCGCGGAGAGGGTCCCTTGTCCCACAAACAAGGGGTTCTCATACACAAAATTGGTTTGTAGCTTGGTCGTGACCATAAAATTAGATTAATATTATTAATAACAACTTATAATAATATAAATAACATTTGTTTTGTTAGGTTGAGGTGAATAGGTATGCACATTGGTTTCTTAGTCGTGGCTAAGGTTTTTCCCTAGCCTCCACGAATATACATGCTCTCTCATAACATTATTTATCCCCTACACGTCTAGTAGCTCTCATAATATTCTTTTATAGCCCTTATGTTCTATCATCATTGTTCTTGGCCCTTTTTGTAGGTTTGGGTTTGTAGTGACATACCATGTAGTAAGGGAAATGTGGTGAGTTGGGAAAGTTTCATCACATTCATCTCTTCCACGAGGAGGGATGATGGTCCCTCTCACTCATCCTACTTTGAAGTAAATTCAATGACTTTAGGAAGTTGGATGTTGCCTTAGTAAAAAGAGTAAAGGTTCTAAATTCATCAAATGTGTTTGTCAAGTGCCTGGATGGAATCCTTAAGCTAAAAAAACTCTTTCAAAGAAAGAATTTGTTTTTTTTGTCAACTAGATCTCATTGGATAATTTCCTTTCAAAGAAAGAATTTGTTTGTTTTTTTTTCCAGCTAGATTTCATTGGGCAATTTTTTGGGGGCATGACCAAAATTACAAGACTCTTGAGGGTTGTATTCAAAGAAAATGGTTCCTTGACTAAAAGATGAATTTTTTTTAGTTTTAATTTGTGAGTGAGTATATTGTATTACCTACTAAAAAAATTAATGTACATAAATATTGAATACATCTGATAGGGTCGCCATAGAAGGAAACTGACCCATCACAACCATTGATCAAGCCTATGGGAGCCCCAAGGGGTAAAAAAATAATGCATTCTTGAAGTATATATGTTGTCTAGACATTTCAAAAAAAATACTAGACTGCCATGAACTGTAGGAAGTAAACTAGGACCAAAACTTAGATTAAAATTGAAAACTATAAAAATAACATAGTTATTCATGACGCAGAACCTGTTGTTGTTGAGAATAATTGCTCGGGGGAAGAGGAACAAGATCACAGAGTAGGATAGTGTCCTGAGCAGTTGTTCCAAAAACTGATCGTTGAAGAATTATACATGTTTACAACCCCACGAGCCAAGAGAGACGAAGGTGGAGATGTTCCATACTGAATTTTAAGTCTGTTAGCTCGTTGCACATTTCATATATGATATTTAGAAGAGTTTCTCTGGGGAGGGAGCTGAGGGGAAGCATGGGATCTGAGTGCAGAACTTCAATACTGGTGTGAGACGAGCTGGTGGGAGATGAAGAGTCTAGAGTGTTCTCGTGCCCATTAGGAGAAGCAATGTGGACATTATAGAGGTGGTGCACGACCGATATCTATTGCCATAAGTCTGGAACTTCCTCAACGACCAGACAACCCCATGTATCCATGACTTCTACATCACTTTAGGATTTAGGAGCATGGAGAGGAGAATTCTCATATGCAGAACCAGTGAAATTGGATGAAGACCCTACTTCATTTCATCAAGCATTCAACCTGCCATGAGAGGATCGAGCACACTCTCACATCTTGGGCAAGGAAATGGGGGAGAGATTGACATTCCCTTGATGGAGAGTGATCACCGGAGCAGAGGCAAAATGCACCATGAAAACAAAAGAGAATTTTGTGAGAGAAAAATAACATCAATTCCTCCCTCCCAAAATCGTAATGGCTAGCCCATATTGAGAAACAAAGGATGTTGAATTAATGTCAGCATCGTTGAGATCGAAGGATAGTAATGAGATTTCACTGACCTGGTACTAGAATCCACCTAAATTGTTGGTGTCTCACACGTTTGGTGATATGGCTGGTACTGCATAATAACCTCGACGAGATTGAGCTTTTCCAGTGGAGGAATGTGATGAGGAGTGTGTCGCGAGCTAGCATAACATCCATCAAGATTGAGCAAGGACATCATCAGGATGACACCCCAGCCGAGGCATAATTTTCTCTACTTACCAGGCTGATACATTCCAAAATAACTGGATGGAGAGGCGAGTGTTAGGAGTTGCAATCCATATCAAAATCTACCATGTTTACACCAATATTAGCTAGTTTGTTTTCTACCTTTTTTTCCTCTCTACGCACATGCGAGGGGATGAGAACAATGTGGTTGTGGAGGAGGGGTGTTTGGGCTTGAGGAGTTCAAGGTTGCTAAGAAGACGCCATCTTGGTGATATTTTTGTTGGCTTTGATCTATTGATGAGACATGTTAGAAGAGCCAAAACAACCTATGAATCGCCTTCTACAATTAGCTTGTGAAACCCAAGGGAGGTAGTAGTATGGATGCCTTTGATAAGATCCCATATCTCAACAATGTTATTGGTGTCATTGCCCAAGCTACCAACTAAAATGTGGAGAATTAGACCATTGTCATCCCTTAAGACCGTGTCATACCCGATAGGTCCTAGATTTCCCTTAGAAGCTCCATCAAAGTTTAGCTCAACAAATCCCATGGGAGGTCTTTTTCAAGAAGAAGGATTGACAATGGAGGTTTTTTGAGTGATATGTGGGGTTAATGTTGGAGAGAGGCAAAGGTTCCATTTTTGGAGAATGGACTATTCCCAACTGTCACGCTTGAGATCTTCTTTCATCCACTTTGAAATTCAGACCGTTTCTGAGATGCAATCCTATATTTTGATCCAAATTTACTCCCATTGCATCTAGGTGGATAGGAAGATTCTCCTGTTGTGATCCTTCCAAAGTTGCCAAAGAATGAAATCGGGGAAAAGTTGGCGCCAAATTCGATTCAAAATGGGGTTCTTGAAGGCTTGATTTCTCCATCTCGATAGAGTATCATATAAATTGTCCCTGTCTCTACCCAAAGTGCACATTGTTTGGGCTGCATGGTCCCAGATGTAGGAGTTGAAGGAGCATTGATTGAGGAGGTGTTCCACTGTATCCTTGGACTAATGGCACGGAGGGCATGCCAAAGTTCCTATGGAGCCTCTTCTTCTAAGATGATCCCATGTGAGAATGTGATGGTGAGCAACCAACGATAAGAAAGTGTTGACCTTCGACCAATGGTTTATCTTCCAGATGTTGCACCATATATTTTCTTTCGGTAGAAGATGAAAGGTGGCTTTCAATCCATGATCCTCTTTGATTGAGAATATTCCTTTTGTTTAATAGCCCTATTTGAGGATATTTGGACCATGCTTTATTATGATTTTCCTTTTGGTGACCTCTTCTTTCCAAGCCATTAGATTGATTTCCTCCGAGAGATTGAGATGTATGTGAGTATTTTTCCATGTTCTCCAAGGAGAGGCCGGGGTGCCAGGCTTCCAATAGTTATCAACAGTTCTGAATTTCTCTTGATTGAGGCTGGCTTGGATCTCCAATAGATGATCATTTTGGTTTAGATTCAACATCTGCTACCAGGAGTCCATCTAGAATAGGGCCTCCTTATCGTCTTAAATTTTGCAAAAGGCATGCTGCTAAATAAAAGAACTATTCTTCTTGGAAACATTCCATATTAGGGAGCCCTCTATGTGATCATTCCATCATATAAGTTGATGCTTTTCCATCGCTCATGAATATTTTCACCTCCACAACTTGGCCCAAAGGTCATCTGTATTCTTGAGCCACCTCCACCAGAATTTGGCTCCAATGATTTGATTAAGCAACTGAGGATCTCTTAGGCCAAGGCCTCTTGCCAGTTTTGGTTTACCCAACGTCTCCTAACTCACAAGATCCCATTTTCGGTCATCTTTAGTACCTTTCCATAAGAGTTTTCTTTGGATACTCTTAATTGTTTTGAGAATAGATTTGGGTGCAGCCAAGGAAGAGAAGACATATAAGGGAATGGATTGAAGGACATATTTCAGAAGGGTGAGACGACCAACCAAGTTTAAAATGTGGAAAGTCCAGTAACTTAATATTTTATTTAGAGCATCAAGAAGATTTTCCCAGAAGTTGTTTCATAGAGCATTGTCAATTAGAGGGATGCCAAGATATTTGGAAAGAAGGGAGCTCATGTTGAAGAAACGAATACAAGATATATGGGATTGAATGGACCAGGGAGTATTGAAGAAGAAAATTTGATATTTTTCAGAGTTGATGGAAATACCAGAGGAAAGACTGAAGTCGTTGAGGATTTCCAGTAATCGTTGAGCTTCTCAGACGTTGGGGAATCCCATCATCATTGTGTCATCCAGAAACTAACTATGGGAGATGGGGGTATTATACCATGCGTAGAAGGGCCCTTGAGGGAACCATCTCCAATTGTTGATTTGATATATTTGCCAATCCCCTCAGCCATTATGACAAAGAGAAAGGGGAACAAGGGGTTGCCTTAGCGGATGCCATGATATGGAGAGTGGGGCTTGGAAGGGACAACGTTCACAAGGATATAAAAGAAGGTTGAAGATGTTAACTTCATGATCCATTTGACCCATTCTTCACAGATCCCAAAAGCAAGGAGGAGGAGCGCATTTATCACCAACTGAGTTTGTCAAAGGCTTTGGAGAGGTCTAGCTTAATGAGAAAACATGGGGTCCTTGAAGTTTTTAAAGAGTGGATAACTTTATGGGATAGAATAAAAATATCCAAGATCCGTCGTCCCTCTACATAGTCAGTTTGTTCATGAGAAATAATAAAAGAAAGACATGGTTTAAGTATGAGAGAGATTACCTTGGTTAGGATATTGTAGATGACGTTACAAAGCACAATTGGGAGAAACTACTTAGGCTATGTGACTTATTCCTCTTTGGGGATGAGAGTAATAAAAATGGTGTTGAGTACAGGGAGCACCTCTCCAGTGCAAAGATAATATTCAATCAGTTGCCAAAATTCCTCTCAAACTATATGCCAACAATTGTGAAAGAAGTCAATTGTAAACCCATATGGACCTAGGGATTTACCTGTAGGAATTTCCTTTATGGCTTAATATACTTCCTCCAAACACATCGGCCTTAGGAGAGCCATGTTTTGGTCTCCAGAGATTAAGGAGGGAATATGTCTAGTAATTTTACTGATGGCCTTTAAGCCATCTGGATATGTCTGATAGAAGGTCCCCATAATATGAGGTGAGTTCCTTTTCAATATCCAAGTATGCTAGAAGGGTCTGACCTTGTGCATTTTCCATCTTGGTAATGCGGTTTATCTGCCTGCGTTGGATCATGGAACAATGAAATAATTTTGTGTTTTTTTCCCCTTCTTTGAGCAATTCAATGCACAATTTTTACCGCCAAAGAATTTCCTCTTGGGCGTAACTTTCCTCAAGATGTTGTTTAAGCCACTCATCTTCCTTTTGCAGTTGTTCTATGGAGCCCTGTGATATGATATTCTATTGTATGGTTTTCATTTGCTTCTCATTTTCTCTTTGCACTTCAAATATGTTGTCAAAGGTGTTCTTGTTCCATTCCTTGAGATTCAATTTGAAGTTTTTCAACTTCTGTTGGAATTTGTACATCAGGGTTCCATGCAAAATGGTCACTTTTGCCCACCATTTTGATGCATTCTATTGGAAATTTGGATGCAAAAGCCATAATTTCTCGAATCTGAAAGGCCTTATTTTGGAGATACTAGCTATATCCATCCAAAGTTGTATGGGGCAGTGATTAGAGCCCGCCACCGTGAGAATCCTAGATTCCAATACATGACCTTCCAACATTAAGTTTTTTGAAATAAAAAAAAATGTCTAGACGACAAGCAATCTATTGAGGACCTCAATGCCGATTGGACCATGTGAAGTCACCATTTATATTCTCTAGATCTACTAGGGAAAGGACTTCGATGAGGTTCTGTAGGCCTTCACTATCATTATATAGTATGTGGATATCACCTCTTTTCTTAGCTAGGGAGAGAATAATGTTGAAGTATCCACCTTGTATCCATTTGTTATTTTGAACTATTTCCTTTAGGCTTCCCAGATTTTCCAAAAAAGTCGGCTTCTTTGTTGAGTTGGATGGACCATAAATGTTTGTGATATATCCCTCCTTGTCTGAGACAATGATTTTATATCTGGATGAAATGGTCCATTTCGTGGAGAATAAATTGCCAAGGGTGATTGAAGTTGGGTTCCAAAGTATGGCTAGCCCACCTGCCGAGCCTCTAGAGTCAATGGTTATGGAATTGCATTGCCTCCAACATCAAGCAAGAATAGATTTAGCTTCATCTCCCACACATTTGGTTTCATGTAAGAACAAAATGTTTGGATTCTCTTCTAATATTCAATTTAAGAGAATCCTTTATTTTCTCCTATCATTGAGGATGTGTATATTCCAAGAGAAAATCTTCACGAGGAAGAAGGAGGGGGGATCATAAAGAAACTATATGTTAGCAATTGAATATGTCTAGAGTTCACCATATAGCTTCCCACTTCCTGAATTAGTTGCTGAGTGAATTTACGACCCCTTTATTTGTCCTCTTTAGGTGTTTTACGAGGATCTTTGGTGGGATTCTGAAGTATGCCCAAACCCTCACCGGAACGTGAGGTGGCTTATGTTGTTGGGTTCAAGTAAACTTTATGGACTTTTCAAAGTTGATCTAGAGGGATGGAGGATAATTCCTTTCTTCAGTATACTTCCTTGAGACTAACCAAGTCAATCTCTACTAAGTCTTTCTCGTCCAGTCCAATCTCCATGCCCCCACTTCGTCCACTCCTAGATCTTCCCTAGAAGGATTTGAAATGGGGTTTGGTAAGATTTATTCTATGATTGGATCAAGGGTAGATTTAGATTTACCTTTCAAAGATCCCTTGCTTGAACTATTTTTGATACCTTCTGTATCTGGATCTTTTGGGATCTAATTCAAGATTTCAAAGGATTTACTAGTAGATGGGGCTTTGGAGGGGCCAACCAAATTTCTTCCGACTTTGTCTTATCTTGCTCTGAACCCATGCCAAACCCTCTTTGTCCTTGTCCACAGGTGATGATTCAGTTTTGGGAGGTGCATTGAGTGGATAAGCCCTGAATAAGTGTCCATGCTCATGACATTTTCTACATATGAATGGAATGTGTTCGTAATCTATAGTCTGGGTCCATTATTCATCATGATATTTCAAGAAAATGGAGTATGGGAGAGGCTTAGCAATGTTCATATAAACATAGATCATGGCATATGAGGTGTAGCACCATTGGTGGGTAGCTTCATAGGATTTGATATAGATTCTAAGTGTGTTTCCAATACCAGCTAAAATCCCCCCCAACCATAATTGTTGGGGAAGAAAATAGAGTCTTATCCAGACAGGGGCATGGGTAAAGTCCTCCTCTTCCAAGCTAAACCTTTTCGAATAGCCCGAGCAAGTTGAAAAAATAGGGACCATTTTAAAAAATGAGATCTTTGTCTTCCATGTTATGGAAGATGGCTATGAAGAATCCTTTAGACCCTAGCTGAAGATCAAAGCGACCCTTGGGTTTCCACCAAGTATAAATCCATTTAATTAGATCCTACTTAGATGGTCAGAGCCCCAAAATTTTCCAATAAGCGCATACTCACTCATGTAGTGGGTATTCTCTCCTAATCTTTCTGAACTAACAACATACCTTGGTGCGGTTGAGGCTTGCGGGATGCAATTCCCTGGTTCCCACGCTCGAGCTACCTTTGGATGGGAAGACTCTGCTTCTTTCTCCATGTCTTGACCTTCTTTCTGGTTCACCAAGTGATCGAGGTTTTGGAATTGCAACGACAGATCGAAGGGGGTCATGATACTTTAGCTCTAGCTGGATCATTTGTTGATGCATTTTAGTAGGAGGGGGCTCATGCCCCCTCGCTCGCTTGAGACATACCTCATATTGGTGTCGCCCTGTGATAAAGACACTACATGGGGCTGTGAAGTGGATCAGGATAGGCGAGAACCCTAGTTCGCAAAGAACATAAAACCCTAGCATAACGGAAAAAAAACCTCCATCATTGTTTTAATAGTTATCTTGATGTACTGTGTGAGGAAAATTTTGTTTATGTGAGAACGGGTTTTATGCATTTAAATTTTAGTTTAAAGAAGAAGACAACAATTTTTTCTTTAGAAATGGGCCTTGGTTCTAACAACCATGCTTTCTCTATCTCAATAGGTGGCCCCTTAAATTTGATCTAGAGGAGGAAGTTCCTTTGGTTATCTTAGTATGTGTCAAACTCCCTTACCTTCCCCAGACCTTTGTGATAGTGAGAAACTGGAAGCAATAAAACTTAAGCTCATAAAACTTATAAGCAAGGTTGAACTAGGGTTTGGTATGTTTGCATGTGCCAAGATGTTTATTGAGGTGAACTTGGAGGAGGGATTAGTAGAGGTAATTGAGCTACATATAAACACCTTATTATGAGTGCAAAATATTAACTATGACCAACTTCCCTTCAAATGTGATGTGTTCCGTAGGCGAATGAAGAACTTTAATTGAAATGCTTAATACATAGGCGAGTGAAGAACTATAATTTTCTGATTTAAAAAAAGGGGAAACCAAGATGATTCAAAATCAAGGAGGCAAAAAAGAAAATAAAAAATCAAAAGTATTTTTTTTGGAATACTTACCATGAAGATCCTCCAAGGCAATAAGTAGTGGTGATAGAATCTCACACAGAAAAAAGGAGATTCTCATCTCTAGGTGGAATTACCCCGGAAGACACGAGATCCACAAAAGAGAGAAAATAAAACATAGATATAATGGAGTGGAAAGTAATGGGTAATAAGGCCTTGGATTCACAAACCTCCTAGATTGCGGCCTTTATGGGAGCATAAATCAAAGCTCAAGTACGTGATGTACCCATTTTGTATCTTGATTTGTTCTCAATTTGTCCAACAACATTGTTATGACTATAGTAGCATTAATATTTTAGGCCTTAAAGAGTCATTTCCAAATAGTTCAATAAGGAGATAATGTCCAATGCAACACTCAAAATCCTTATTTGTTTGCCCTACCTACGTTCTGCATTCTAGGTATCATTGAGACATGCTCTTCTCATTAATACAATTATACCTATTTTTTTAAAATATTATAATTATATATAAATATTAAAATTAAAATTTTTAGTTTTTAATATTTTCGTTGTAGATATATTAAATTACATGGTACATTCTATAGTCAATTTACTTAAAATTGCAACAAAATTCCTCATAATTTATATATTAAATTTCATGCTTAATTTCGCAATACATTTTGTTCTAAATTAATAAATTTCAAACTATTTTTTTTAATAACTATTGTAATCATTTCCTAACTTTTTTTTTTCATTTTTAATACTATCAAACTATTTTTGAACATACATTTTTATTGGAATTTTTTAATATATTTAGAAATTTAATAAAAAAAATGTCATTAAATTTAGGTTTACAGTGATGTTTTTGGCTAATATTCTAAAGGGTACCATGTCTTGTATAAAAAGCTTTGCTACAACTATTTGTAGAAGGGTAGTTCAGATTATATGAGCTCACATTTAGTGAAATGATAGACGTTGTGTAAAGGGGAGGAGGAATCAATTGCACACCTCTTTAGATAATGTTCATTCATAATGTTCATTCATAGTTTAGGCATGGAAAGAAGCCAGATGATACTTAGGCATGGGTAGTATTTGGGAGAAGGAGACAATAGAAACTTGTTTTAAGGACTTTTTTGGTTTGGTTGGATGGAAACCCTTCAGGGTGCTTTCCATTCTCATTTCCTGGGGAATATGACTGGATGGGAATGTTGGTTTGTTTAAAGGCTCAGTTTGGCCTACGTTTCAGGTGGTGTAACATGCTCTATATTTATGAACACATTATAAGGTGCAAACACAATTATTGAAGCCCAGGGATGTAGTGCCTTTGGTTATTAAAAAATCAAAACCATGGGGCTTCTTTGATGGAGCCCGCCAAAGAAATAAAAATCAATGTGGTATTGTCTTTCTCCTATATTTTTCAGATTCATCTTACATTTCAAGTTATAGTAATTTGGGCAGGGGTACAAATAATCAAGCGAAGTTCCAAGCACTTCTTGAATTGATGGATTGTGTAAAATCTTTTAATCTTGACTCTATACATATATATGGAAACTCCAAATTAGCAATCGATTGCATGAATGGTGTGGCGACTATGGTTGAGTTGGAGCTGGTGAGCATTGGTTCGATACTGAAAGAGGCATCAACAACTTTCCCTGATATATCTTATAAGCACATTTTTTTAGAACACAACACTTCTATAGATTGACTGTCCAAAGATGCATTATCTCTTCCTGAAAAACACCCTTGTCTTGAAGAAATTTGAATATGGGAGGGAAACCTCTCATTTTGTTCGTCAATTTTTTGCTATTTAATTTGTAATGAGTATTATCATGATTGTAGATCAGATAGTTATCATGTTTGGCTAAAAGTATAGTAATATGCTACAAGAGCTGGTAAATTTTGATGTTTGTTGGGGATAGTTAAAATGCTTTTCCATAAAAGTTGTCTTTTAGTAGACCACAAATCCCGATGGATAAGTTTTGGGCCTTTTATCTGGGCAGCTTCCTTCTTTATCTAGCGTTGGAGCACCTTTGGAATGTAACCTTTATCTTTGCAATAAAAGTTACATCTTTTTCATAGGCAAAAAAAAGGTTTACGATGGTGAAATTCAATACAAAAATCATGGAGTTTGAATGGGTTTAATGGTTTCAAGTGTGTTTTTCATAGGATGTCACATGTTCAAATTCAGAGGGTGTAGGGTATGTACACCTTTATAAACTAAGTAGTCAAATTGTTGCATGGAGGGGTCCTTTGTCCGACAAACAAGGGGGTCTCATATGTTAATTTGACGATTGGCTAGATAGTGACCATAAATCATATTATTATTATTATTATTTATAAGAAAAAAAATCAAAATACACAATTTGTTATTTTGACTTGTTTTTCAAAGTTGTGAATAAAATAAGGAGTTTTTTACTTAATTAAGATGAAAATCATGTTATGTGTTATATTGTTCTATCGAGAAAGCCAACGAAGAGGTATTATCTTAGCGAGTAGGTTAGCAAGGTAATGGTGACTTTAAAGTGACAGTTGTAACAACATTGTCTTGATTTTCAAAGTCTTGTGTTATTATAACTCTCACCTTATTTCATTGAGGACACTAACAAGGGTTTTCTACCACCATTTTCTACTTCCTTAATCTATTTAGAGAAAACAAATTATTAGTGCAAATTTATTGACAAAGACCAATCTTCCCATTATTCCAAAAGATGATGTTTTGTGGCTATAGTTTATTGACTTTCAGTGAGAGAATTAGTCATATACCTATGGAGATATATTTGACATTGTTATTGAATTTAAGAAATTGATTATCAAGACACAATGCATTTAACCTATTGTCACCTCATTTTGGGTAGCATTTAAGTAACAATGCTTATGGCATGGAAATATTTTTAAACAATGTGGATAAATAATTTATTTATGATATTGATATTTTGAATTGGGACTTCACCTTCAAAATTCTAACAAAATTGGTCGTTCCAAGTCCTAAAAAAACAGGTTGGGATCCTTACATGTAGTTGGATTTTGGCATTTTATTACAATGCAAACTTGTGATGACATGACTAGTTGCTTCTTTGAACACCCCAAATTTACACATATCAAATATGAGCAAGTTAACATCACCAATATTTTGGTCTCTTAGCTTCACACCCTTCAAAATTGTCAAAACCTTTATATCATATAACAAAATGAATATTATAAAGAGCTTAAGATTTTTGAAAATTGATATGGATCTTTATTTTTTACTCCAAACATTTTACTTTGCTTGACGCATATACTAACATCCTCATTGGTCATTTCACTTTTTTACTAGGTTTTACTCCACATTGAACAATTTGTTTTTTTTGCTTATTTTTAGAAAGTTTTATGCTTATTGTCCTTACTATAGCATAAACAATAATGCTATTTTTCTTTATTATATGAATTATCTTTTCACAAAGACAATTCATTATCTATGCATCTACTTGTATTAAGTCTCATTGTTTACCAAATGTTTTCCACTCAACAACATATATTTGCCAATTGGTAGGGACTGCATTGCCATTCAACCTTGGTTAAAATATTAGTTTTAGATGTTGAAAATACTAGATTGAGTTGTTAGCAAAGTATTTATGTCATTAATTTAAAAGTTGTGACAATTTAGTATGTCATTAATTTGAAAGTTGTAACAATTTAGTAACACTGCTAGATGTTGTTGAGCACAACTTTATTTTGCAAGTTTAATAAATTTTATTTCAAAATATTAACATCTTAAGAGTTTTGAAAATTAATATGAATTTTTATTATCGTAAGAATTTTGAAAATTGATATGAATCTTTATTATATTTGTCGACATGTAAGTGATATTGTGATTGATTAAGAGTTAAATTTATTTGATTTTATATTAATTAGCAAATTATAAATTATAAGTGACATATTGAACTCATAATGAATATATATTTATATTGACTTTAAATCTCATTATTGATTGGTCTTGTGTCCTACAAATCAATTATTGAATATTGAAAAACTAATTTTAATTCTGTTAATGAATTTTCGTTATTATTTTAATACTTGAAATAAATTATAATTTATAATTCTTATGATGTTAAGAATGTACAAACAATTAAAGATTATATTAGGCTATAGAATGTGAACTATCCTTACCTTTCCATGCCATAACCTAGCTTGCATATTGCCCTTACCTTTCCATGACATAACCTAGCTTGCAAATGGGGTTTGGCACTTCCTTCGATTGAATGTAAATTGATCCATCTTTCCCAAATGCTCTTCGTATGGTGGTAATGGATTGTGTTGGGAAGAGATTTTGCCTTATATCACTACTTCCCAATGAAAACAGAAGTGCGTTCATTGACACGTTGTTGAGCCATGGATCTGTAGTAATACGGGTCGCCACTCAAACATTTTTTTTAGTAAATGGTATGTCTTTCTTTTCATAATATTTTTTTATGGTTAACTTTGTATTATACAAACATGTTATGTTGTACTCCATCAAGAGTCAATTTCATTTGACTTTATATTGGTTAGCAAATTATAAACTCGTTTGCAAATTTCAACCTTAAGGATAATAAATTTTAATTACATTATAAAATTATATATATATATATATTTTTTAATGTGGTTTTGGTATCTTTTTTCGTAAAAAAAATAAAAATAAAAACTTAAAATGTTATTTGATAATTTACATTAAATTGAGAATATTTAATTTTGCAACAGTTTTATTTTAGGTTAAATTTTTAATCTTTCCAACATAAAATTGGTTCATGATACTCGAACAAGCAGTGTATGTCTGGACCAAATGTTCATGTTAGTATGAAATTATATTAATAGTACAATTTTCAATATACCATTGATTGATTTGAAAGTAATTGTTTGTAGGTGCATTAGAAAAGTGTGGTACAAAATGTTATAATAGATAGATAATTATTTGTAGTGTTGTGTTACAATTAGAAAGTTATATTACAATGGAGTAAATGGAGTATTAAGTGGAGCATTAAGTAGGAGACATGTATATAATTTTTTAGTTTTGTATAGTTTTATTTATTTAAATTTGATATCAAAATTTAATGTACTTGTAAAATCCACATCATGATAAATAAATTGGTGATTTTTAGTTACGATAAAACTATTTTCACACAATGTCAATTTTTTTTCTTAATTTGGTTTTTTATCCATTTTCATTTTTTTTTTTTTTTTTTGAATATTGTTATCTATCAAATTACTATGTTCTAATATTTTTTTATTTCTATTACTTAGTTTCAAAGTTTTTTTATTAATTTGTTTTTAAAACTACACTATTAATTTACATCCTTTACACTCGAAATCAATAATTTTATATGATGAATTTACATTTTATTATCATATTTGTTCATTTTCTTATATGTATATACTTGTGATGTCATTTATTGCAACAACTTTTTAAAATATTCACTTAAATAATCCATTATAAAATCTAAAAGTGACATCATTATCTCCACATTCTATTAAAACAATGAATGCTAAATTAAAATACGTCATTTATTGCAACAACTTTTTAAAATAATCACTTAAATAATCCATTATAAAATCTAAGAGTGACATCATTATCTCCACATTCTATTAAAACAATGAATGCTAAATTAAAATCACATTAATGAATGTTACATTTAAAAACCATTCAATATTTAAAATTTAATATAATGTAAATACTACACATACTATTATAAAAATTATACTTTATTCTCATAATTTTTTTTTTAAATGTAGGGAATTTCAATTTTTTTTTTTAAATAAAAAAGAGGGGCATATTCTATTATAGCAAATCACATACAAAAATTACACTTGTCTCTAGGTTGCCAACTGTTCCGTCGAATTAGCGGAAATCGAGACAGTTGGCAGCCTTGGATGTCCATGTCTAAAAAAGGTGGTCTGCCATCTGCCCTGCTGAGGGGAAACCAGGGCAGGTGGCGGCCTATA
>SNQJ01S0011386.1:0-24774 GCA_010110895.2 Picea sitchensis
GAAACGACGAAAGGATCGTAGCCGTAGGATCTCAGGGAGGACACGTGTCGTGTGGTCATCTAGATTGGGGATGTGGTCATCGGAGTTCAGGTAAGTGAGTGTTCATGGTTTTGTAAAGTGGCGAAACCCGAGGGTTGACCTGAACCGTCCATCACTTGGGACGCCTGTCAGAAAACCGAAGAGAGTCGGGGATCGACGTTTCGGAGGTCTTGAGGACAAGATACTCTCGCAAGATGAAACTGCGAAGTCTGATTTCCCGACAAGAGGATAGTTTCGTGTGGGCCCAGCTGACGTCGTCTTGTCATAGCAAGAGAATCAGGAATTGCCAGGGTGAAAACCCCGAAGTATACAAGAACCGTCCATCCTTGAGGACACGTGGCCGATATCGAAGTGATCGGGAAATCGACATTCGTGAAATCGAGGGAATCGAAGGCCAACGCATTTCGACAATTGAAGTCGCGAAACCCTGAGGGAGATCCGGAGCCGTTGATCTCAGTGACTGTTCACCGTCATTGATTGTGGTTACGGTGGAAGGGCGTCCTAGTGACGTCATATCGGGAATCCGTGAGTCGAAAGATCGGGGATTCCGTGGGCGAGAGATTTACTACATTTCAACACTTGAAACCCCGAATCCCGATAAGGAATATGACTGCGGTCATATAAGAGGAGGTCGCATGGACTAAACGCATAGCCCGGGGGCTAAGGCAACAAAGGAGCGCATTGGGATATTGGAGATTGGGAAATCAGGAACCCAAAGGGTCGAGACACCGGGAGCTTGAAAACCCCGAAACCCAATTCTCTATTCTTTTGTCGTCGAAGAGAACAATGACCGGCCTAAAGATTGTAAAGTGCCGAAAAGACCTGTGGGTCAATTTCGAAGGAGATTCCAGTAGGAATCAGAAGAGCCATTCCGGCTCAAGGGAGGAAATTGAATGATCCTTAAGACCGGGAGGTCAGGCGCAGGACCTGCTGAGGTAGGTGCCCGGGTCGACGCCATCATTAACTTATTTATTTGTGATTTGTATGGATCCTTATTGGATTATCCATTTACCCTTTTTATCCGGACAATTTCTTCATAGTTTCTTCTTTTGTGCATGGATGTTAATGACCCAATCTCAACCTTATACAATATAGGATGAGTGTATCAAGCTCATACAATATATTAGTCAATATTATCTTTCTACTGATATTCAAGTCACCTTCATAACATTATGTCCAATATTGACAATGCTTTACATTCAAGTCACATTTATAACATTATGTCCAATATTGAAAATGCTTGACATTCAAGTCACCTTCATAACATTATGTCCAACCTTCATAGCATTACGTTCAATATTGACAATGCTTGACATTCAAGTCACCTTTATAACCATATGTCCAATATTGAAAATGATTCTCAAAACAATCAATCAATGATACTTCACCTATTTATCAAGGATGACATCAATGGCAACCAAATTGTCAACAATCTACTGCTTTGTTATTGATGGCAACCTTAGTAAAACAATCGTACTTCCCTTATGAAATGTATTTTTTATTTTGAGTCCTTTGAGTTGACCTTTTTTTACTCTTTATCTCTTCCCCTTTGACAACAATGACAACTTGGGAATATTTCTCTTCTCCCCCTAAGATGATGCTTCCCCTTAGGTGATGCTCCCCCTATCTTTGTCCCATTTATTTTGGTCTTTGTTTTTATTGTTTATCTCTCCTCTTTTGACAACAATGACAAAGGAAAGAAAACTTTTACTTCTTTTCTCCCCCTCTGAATGTGCCAGTTGTTATCTCAATCTCTTGGTATTTTTGTCTTCAAATAGGGTTTTATTGTCTTCTCCTTTGTCATAACGGACAAGGGTGTGAAGCTTCTTCTTGATCCATTTCTTCTTCTTCTTGATATTATTTAGTTCTTTGATTCCAATATATCTTTATTGTTCTTTCATTTCATTAATAACTTTTCTATGTTCATACTTTTTCTTTATATATTTTGAACTCCTTTTGTTTCTGTCTTCTTTAAATATTATTTATTTTATTCGTCACACTATTCTATACATTGATTTGTTTTTAAGAGTTCATCATCATCACCATTGTTTTGTGCACCATAATCTTCTTCATCTTCTTTTGAAATTATTCTTCCTTGAGCTTGTTCCTCTTCATATGCAAAGCTATGAATTTCACATTAATTATTATGAGTTTCATCCATCAATTTATTGTTATCAATTTATTCATTTTTAGGTGCAGGATCGTCATCATCTTTCTTTCTTTGTGCTTTAGATTTTGTTCTCCAGATCTTTCCATAAGGCACTTTGTTTGATGAACCTTTTTTTCTACATTTTTTCTTTGAGATTTGTCCTCTCTTATTTTCTTTCGAAGTTCATTAGATTTCCTTCCTGACTTGTATGGATTATTTTTCATGGGTTTTCTTCTTGATTTCTTGTAGTCTTGGGATTTGTGCCAAAACTTATCATAGTTGTAGCATCTCATGGTACRACAAAACTTTTTTGTCTGCCCAACATAATTGCATCTCCAACATATCATTAAGTTATTGGACCTTCCTGAATTTTTCTTTTCAGGACTCTTTCATTCCAATGCTTTGTGACCATTTTGTTTACAAGAAAAGCGATAACCATCGAAAGTGTTTCCATACTCGAGTCTATTGTGACATGATAAGTCTACCTTTTGATATGTTTCTTGGTTTTTACTTTTATAGCTTCCTCCTTTAACAAAGTTCATGGTTTGTATTTGGTTTGTGATTGAAGTTTTTTCCTTTTGAGGAGGATAATCATTTCTCATGTTTGTGATGTAGAAATTTAATGACAAAATTAGGAAGTACTAAATCATGTCATACACTTAGCAACCTAGAGATAATTGTCTTCTATGAACTCTTAAATGTCTAAAACCACATTCATAAATTACCATAAGCAGAAATATGCATTTCTAAACAATTTTGTAGCAGAATAAACATAATGAACAACAACCATTCAACCCAGAAATACTCAGAAAACCCCAATGTGGGGAAACCAAATGAGAGAGAGAAAGATTTATTATTCAGCTTCAGGAAAATTCATATCAACAACAATAAATACTAGTTCTAGCAAGAGAAATCCACTTATAGCACACTAAAACAACCCCCAAAATTTTTGCCTCAAAAAATGTGCCAAGTTCGTAATGTTGTATGGCATGCCTAGAAATATGCACCTTGAAAAGTGTTCCCTCAGTCTGCTATACAGACTGATCTATACGACCCAAAAACAAAAGAAATACTCAAAACAACCTTGAAAACTATGCCAATGTTGCCTCGATTTGTGTGCCCTCTTCCCCTTGTTGTATAGACTATACGAATCCATATAATACGGGATCCAACAACAGAAAAATAACACATCACTTAAACAAAAAAATTCCCCTGGGATTTGTGCCCAATATCTCTTGGGAAATTCTCCTTCTTTGCTTCCCTAACTTCCCTCTCTCAAGCTTACTCGAAAATATCTCTCAATATCCTTCTCAATGTGTGTTTCACACTACCCAATGCATTCTCTTATAACATGAAAGTGATCCTTCACCTTCTCCAACCCTAGATCTAATGGCCAAGATATAATCTTGCCTTTACAAGATCAAGGGTCATAAGTCATTCCTTCCAAAATAAATCACTTTAAAATATTAAAGTTCATTTTCACTTTATAACATAAGTGCACTTTATGAAATAAAGTCACTTTAATATTAGAAGGTACACTTTATTAAAAAAGTCACTTTAATAAAAGAACCACTTTATCACAACTTTATAAAAACCCATTACAAAGTCAAGTGTCTAGTAGTGTAGGTAAAAGGTAACTTCCACATACAAGACACATATGTGAAGTACCTCCTGATCTAAAAAGATAACATGTGAATGATGTTCCACTTGCCACCTTCTTCTTTCTTATTGTACCCAAGACYGGTTTTKTCATCGGTTGGTATTTGAATGTTCTAGWTCTTATCCAGGATGACTGAGCTATTCTGGAATTTGACAATTTCTTTTGGCTKTTCATTCTTATTTTTGAGGTTMATAACTTCTAATTCCAACATGTGACATGTTTCTTCCTTTTTAGTCAACTGGATATTCAATTATTCTTCTATTTCCTTAGCTTCTTCAACTTGAGTCTTTAGACTGATGACTATTTATTCTTTCTCATCCAATAATTCTGTGCATTTATTGGTTTTGTCAGATGTTCTCAACTCTTCTATTTATTTTGTTAGATCAACAACTCCAGTCTTTAATCTTTTGATTTATTCCTTATTTTCTAGATGAATCCTTTTGAGGTTGATGACTTCCAATTCCAGCGTGTGGCACGATTCTTCCTTTTTAGTCAATTGGCTCTTCAGGGTCTCTTCACTTTCCTTAGCTTCTTCAAGTTGAGTCTTTAGATTGTTGACCATTTCTTTTGTTTCTTTTGTGCGTGTATTGAGTTGTGAAAAGATATGATATTCCTATCCCCTTGTTTGAGCCAATGAATCCATGACTTTTGATTCCATGATGTTTACTCTTGTTTATCTCTCTTACTTATTTCCTGTTGTAGTTGGTTCTCAATGTATGATAATTATTTTGATCATCCTTTCATGATGACAATTTATTGCACCTATTCCATTTTTTTTCCAATTGTTTCTCAGCCTAATTTTGTTTTTCTCAAAGACCCTTTTGTTGCACACTAATTTTGTTTGAGATATGATGTAATTTGGTTTCAATTGAAACTAATAAATTTTAGTGCCATATATATCTTCTCCTTCTTGCCACCAGACCTTCATATTTTGCATAAATTCATGGTGTTCCAAAAAAAAAATTCCAAATTGAAAGGGATTGGTTTGTGGCATTCGATTTCTTTTCTAGATGAGGAGTATAGGCCAGTTGTCCAATCTAGAGGATGGCATAATTTCAATAGTCATGGATCTCCAATTTTGAAACATGGATTTTGAAACTAGGAAGCAGTCGAGGAGGACCACGATCTGGTGAGATCCCCTCATTTATTACTCTAGGTGTGGGTACCATTTCTTGTATGGATTCCAATCAATATCAACCTATCTATTATATCCTTCAAGGTTTCATTATCTTCCTCGAGTCTGCTAATGTCTCCTTTCTCCTCTTACAGGGAGGTAATCATGTTAAAATTTCCCAATATTATCAATGTGTGATCTTGGATTGTCATTCCTAGTAATATAATGCATTTGAGGAAGGATCTCTTCATAGATGGAATAAGGGGGGAATACACATTAGTTATGGATCCATGTTCAAATGTTCCTARCATTTTTTATCTAGTTGATATTATTCTTGGTGTTTCTATTGTGACTTATAGARTGATCAAGTTTGGGTCCCACGGGAGATATAGACCATCCAAATCTCCTTTTATARTTACCATGGATACTTCAATTATTTTGCAAATTTTCTAAGCTATTCAGTTCATAGTGTCCACATCAAAATTTGTTTCTTGTAGAATAATAATACCTAGTTTTATTGGTTCATCCTTTTCCTTAGAAGCTTGTGCTTAGAAGGAGMATTAAGACCTTGTATATTGCATAATATGATATTCATTTCAAAATTGGGGTTGAGAGGTAAAATATTTCTCTGAGAGATTGATGGTTTTCCCAAAGTCAACCAATAGGGCCCTTGKTTCCTCTAGTTTTTTCTTGGAAGTTTTCCTCCCTCACTTATTTTCCTTAGATCCCAATTTCTTTGAATTTTTCAATGGGGTGTCCTTGATGCCTAATCCAAATGAGGAGGTTAGGTTATATGTATTATCCACCTTTCCCTTCCCCTTCACCATGTCTTTTTGTTCCAATAGGTTATTGACGTGCTACTCCCCATGCTTATCTATTAGTATTGGAAGATTTATTTATAGTTCTTCTTGTTCCATGTCCCATGTCATATTATCTTCATCTAAAATTTGTTGACTATCTACTTTTGTATTCCTATCTTTCATCTCTATTTCACCCTTCATTTCCTTGGGTTTCTTTGTTCGGTAATATTTCTTTATGCGTTTAACATAGTTACCAACTTAACGAGAACTCTACAGAGTTCTCGTTTTTTGGGGGGTCACATTTTTTACCTCAATTTGAAAAGTTGTGATACCGGTAACACCCCCCTCCCTTTTTAGGTTTGTTTTTATATATATTTTAAATCTTCTTATCCATAACGTATCCACATTATTTTTTTAAATGCTTATTTTTTCATCTATTTTCAATTTTTTTTTCTAAAAAAAACAAAAATCACCTGTGTTTTTATCATTTTTCCATATTTCTTTCAATGTTAAAAATGTTGTATACCATTTACTATTTTGTAATTAATATTTTTCATATAATTGTGTCTCCTTAATTAATTTATGGTTCCATACTTTTTAAATATAGTGGAAAATATCATTTTTAACACAATGTTTACATTTACTTCAATACATAGAAAACAATTGTAGTTAAATAACACTACTTTTACATATTTAGAAAAAAAAATACATTTTAAAGCAATATAAAATAAAAACCTATATATTTTGGTACCCATCCATTTAAAATAACATTTTTTATGGCCATAATTGAACAAAAAAATTGATTTTTTCTTAAAAAATTAACATTTTTTTCCATATTTTTATACATTTGAAGTAAAAAAATGACAACATTTCATGTCATTTTCCCTAGTATAGTGATTCACATACAAATAAAAGAAAAATAAAATAATAAAAAATATTCATCATAAAACAACAATAGATACATATTCATTCTTATTTTAAAATATGAAAGTCAAAACATTACACTTATAGCTCATTAAAAATTTGCAAAATTGAGCATCATTTTCAAGGACATATTAAAACTAATCAACAATAACATATATTCCAAATTCATTATTCTCAACAAACATATTATCATCTTCTTGGACATCATTTTGTGCTTCCATGGTGTCATTTTGCTCTTCCACGGTCTTTGATATCCACAACTTCTCCAAAGTGATCCTTTTCAATCAATCCTCCTAATGGTATTTGAGGTTCCTTTGACATTTTTGCAACATTTGATTCATTAAATATCCTTTCCTCAAACCATCTTATTGCATTTCATCTAGAAGAGTTGGAATAACATTAATTATTTGTTGAATAAAACCACACTGTAGTGGATCACTTTCAATGGCTATGCAATTTCTTCCTTTATGTAAGCAACACGCTAGTGTTGTACCTAATCACCAAATACAAAATAAATAATTAAGTTAAATAATGTAAAAAGACATAAATTAAAAATAATAAATATTGAAGCATGATTTTGTGATATATATATATATATAATGTAAAGTCATGCTCTTTTGCATAAAGAGACATCACTTTACCCAATTACATGTATATATAACTCATTTTGTATACCAAATAAACCATTGAGAAAAGAATGTTATATGTTATAAAATACATTTATTGTTGTATTTGGATTTCATCTTCTAGTTGGTATCAGAGCGCTTATTTTTCTTCGCATCCTCCACTCCCACGCATCCACCATTTCACGACCCTCTCCCTCTTCACTGTCATTTCCTTTTTCTTTTCGCATTCCTCCATTCTTGGAATTCATTACTTCATCCCCCTCATTCCCCTTGGCACCATTCACCATCTAAATCCAAAAAAAWTTCCCTCCTCTCCCTGCAGATCCTTTCCCACTCCTCCCACTCTCATTTGTATTCTAAAACCAACATCATGACCTCCTTAATCGCTTCCATTCACCCCATTCCTCTTCGCTKCCATTCACCCCATGCAACCAGCATCACGACCTCCCACTCTCCTCCTCTTAAATTTCACTCTCCCCCCTCCTCTTAGTTGTTGTTYGACCTCCACCCTCTTCTACCCCCATTCTCCTGACCTCCTTATTCACTGCCATTTTCCCCACTTCTCTTCTTTCCCATTCACCTCACGCAACCAACATCACCATCTCCCACTCTCATCCTCTTCGCTTCCATTCTCCCCCCTCYTCTTTGCTTCCATTCGACCTCCACCTTCTTCRCCCCCAATTTAACCATATCCATGATTTTAAACTTCATCCTCRTCCAAACCCTAATTCTCCATTACCATATGAAATATTAATATTAAAATATTAAATATATATTAAAATATTAAATATATATTAAAATAAAACCTCAACATGAGMAACATGAGGAGAAAGTTGGGAGAACATGAGAAAAAGATAGAGGACRACACTTACCCCGCGATGGATTTAAGAAAAAACTCTAAAGAGTTTTACGCATGCCTTATAAATCAAGTAAGTACTTTGTTCGATGTCAAAATTGGTAAACTAAACAAAGAAATAGTGGAATGCAACAAAAACTACCATGACATGAGATTAGAGCTTGAATCAATCAGAAATGGGATTAGAATCCCATGTAACTCAACTTCACAGTGGGGGCCTCATCAATCACATTACTCTCATAACATGGGGACATTCTATAATGGCATGCCCAAGGCGAAGATTATTGTTCCATAATTTGATGGATTAGATGCAAGAGAAGCAACAAGATGGGTAAATAAAATTGAGAAATACTTCAGGTATTACCATATTTTTGATGATGAAGAAAAAATTAATGTAAGAAATTAAAAAATGAGTATATCAAAAATCCAGAAATAAGAAGGCTAATAGAAGAAGTTGAAAGCAACCCAACTACAAACCCTAAATTCACTTGGGAGAATGACACATTGTGGTACAAACAACGAATATTTTTTCCCAACTCTTTCAAGTTCAAACTCCAAGTTTTGAAAGAAAAACATGATTCTTCATCAACATGCCATGTGGGGTTTTCCAAAACTTACTACAATATACACCATTCCTTCTTCTGGAAAGGTATGCGATCCGACATTCAAAAATATGTGGCCTAACGTGACACGTGTCAATGACAAAAGTTTGAAACTATTTCTCCTCCAGGTCTTCTACAACCCCTTCATATCCCAACCCAAAAATGGTCTGAAACATATATGGAATTTATTATTGGTCTTCCTACCTATGAATCAAAATACAATATATTTGTCATCATCGTCTGATTAACCAAATATTCCCACTTTGTTGGGATCTCTTCAAAGACCAAGGTTATCCAAGTCATTGATAGCTATGTTAAAAATATTTTTAAACTTCATGGATTTCCCAAAGTCATTGTAAGCGATCGGGATCCCAAGTTTACTAGAAATTTTTGGAAGCAACTATTATGTCATGTGGGGACATCCTTAACCATGAGTACTTCATACCATCCCCAAACATATGGCCAGGCTGAAGTGGTTAATAAAGGACTTGAAGGGTATCTAAGAAATTTTGTGAATGATTGTCAGACATAATGGATCAATTGGCTACATATCACAGAATGGTGGTATAATAGTACATATCATACCTCAACAAAAATGTCCTCTTTTCAAGCATTGTATGGTTATCCGCCTCCCTCTATTAAGCAGTATGTTGAAAATTCTAAGGTTCCTACCATGAAGGACTATATATCCGTGTCGGATGAAGTTCTACACACTCTAATATCTCACCTCGAGAAAACAAGGAAGCAAATGAAATAAAAAGATGATAGAAGAAGAACCAACAAAGAATTTCTGATGGCGATTGGGTATTTGTTTGTGTAACCTTGCAAGGAAGAGTTCTCTTAAAAATTCTGAGAAACAAAAAGCTGGCTCCCACATAGTTTTATGGCCCCTATCAAATTCGAAAGAGATTTGGACCCTATCATGTTTCTTGTTTGAAGAAAAACTAGGTCCCTCATAGTCAATATACAAACAAAGCTGTCTCTTTTAGATGAATAGTACCATTTTTTTGCAAGGTTCCTAAAATTGCAAGTCTTTTGAAGTCATGCCCTTGACATTATGTGTCTCTTTTAGATGAATAGTACCATTTTTTTGCAAGGTTCCTAAAATTGCAAGTCTTTTGAAGTCATGCCCTTGACATTATGGACAGAACTTGAAAATTGACCTCTAAATCGAAAAGTGATGCTACCAGTACCACCACTTTCTTTTGGGAGTTAAAACTATGACCTAATAAAAACGTTGCCTTCACCACTAGCACCACCACAAATACGACTTTGAAAATTGACTCCTAAATCTAAAAGTGTTATTTTTTTTTGAATCAGACAGAAATGAAAACTAGGAAGGCTCAGGCTCATATTCGCATGACACAGGGTCAATTTTGAACATTAAAACTATAACCCTAAAGCATAGCCATGAGATCTCACGTGTGGTACACACGGCTTTGGAAGACTTGAACCAATGATGTCACGAGTTCCATAACATTGCACTTTATCGGCAATTGATCTACACCTTTGGTACAAATCTAAAAGTGTTATTACTTGATCATTTGCTTACTAATTATTTCTAATTTTTTTAATAATTTACTTTAAGAAAAGAATTAAAGAAGAAAAAAAAAACACCCCTAAACAAATTCTTTGTTTTTTAAGAAAAAAAAAAACAATTTTGTTTTAGAAAGAGAGAGAAAAAAAAAATTCTTAAAAGAAATGCAAATCACAATTTAAACCCCAAAAAAATATGAATGAAAAAATAGTAAAATTTAAATTCTTTTTAAAAAAAAATTAAGAAATGACCTCTAAAACACTAAATTTAAAGCACAAAACAAAATTGATAAAGAAAAATAGATGTAAAAAAAACACAATTTTTTTATAAAATTTAAAATAAACAACACAAAATGAAAATCAAAACAAATAAATAAAACTAAATCACAATTTATAAAAAAATTTAAAACTATAAATATCAATAACAAACATTTAAAAAATTCAAAAAAAAAAATTAAAAATCAAATGCATTTAAAAAAACAACATTCAAAACATTTCAAACAACAAAAATTAAAAAAATAATAATACATATAATAAACAACAAAATATTAAAATTAGATACTAAAAAATATATATAAAATTTAATTAAAACTTAAAAAACTAAAAAAAAATACAAACTAGAATTTAATTAAAATTAAAAAGCTAAAGAATATACAAAACTAAAATTTAACTACAACTAAAAAAATGTAAAAAATAAAAACTAAAACTAAATTCATTGGTTTTGAAAGCGTGGGTGGGGAGAGTGCGATGCCCAACGGTTTTGAAAGCATGGGCGGGGAGGGCGTGATGCCCGACATCGGCCCCCCTCCAAAAAATAAAGTGTTACTGGTAGCACCACTTTTTGAAATAGGGGTAAAAAAGTGACCTCTAAAAAAACAAGAACTCTAGAGAGTTCTCGTTAAGTTGGTAACTTTTTTTAGAGCCTCCACTTCTTAGCAATTCAGAGTCCAAAAGTTATCATAGGGAGAGATCATAGAATACCAATGCCTAAATTTTTTTTACAGTTGTGATGAACGTTTCAAATGAGACAAATGTAAAGAAAAAAATTATTTCAAATGGATGCATCCCACAAGACCACTCGAAAGACAACCCAACTGAAGAAACCCCTAAACCAACATTCGATGACACAATCTCTCCCATAGAAGAAAAAAACACCTTGCAAGCTCCTTCCAAGGAACCCCAAATTTCTCTCCATGATTTATCAAGTTTTTTAGCACCCCAATCTTTGAAGTTGATTTCTTACATCAAGTACCACAAAGTGATTGTTTTGATTAATAGTAACACCACCCACAATTTTAATCATAGGAGAGTGGTTGAAGAAACCTATTGTTATGTATGTGCCATACCTAATTTTCAAATTATGATATCCAATGGTGGTATTATGAAATGTGGTGGCTGATATAAAAATGCAAAACTTCAAATACATGAGTTTTGGAGCACACACTTACACTGAGAGGGGGGGTTGAATCAATATATGATTTTTTTTTTACATTTTCAAACATTCATCAACCATAAGAAAACAATCACATATGAGATCTATTAATTGTAGATCATGCAACACAAGATTTACATTGAAACCCTTTCGGGAGAAAACCACAAAACGTTTCTTTATAATTCTTTGTAGGCACCAACCTACTGTTACAAATATTTGTAGGTGCCAACCTATTGGAGACACTAATACCCACTGGTACAAATCCTAGTAGGCACCAACCTACCCTTATAGACATTCATAGATACCAATCTACTATAGACACCAATCCCAACTACTAAGCACCAACTTAACAAGAGACACCAATCTCTTTGTTTGAACGACACTAACCTACTCTTACAKATATTCATAGACACCAAACCCCACCACTAAGCACCAACTTAGCAAGAGACACCAATCTCTTTGTTATATGCACCAATCTTCATCGATTTTTCTTTCTACTTCTACCTTCACCTAGTGTTCTCATTGCTTCTGCCTTCACCAGRCCTACTCACTATGTCTACCTTCACTAGGTCTATTCACTACTTCTTCCTTTACTAGGTCTCTCCAAAATTTGAATTTCCAAATGGTAATTTTCCCAAAGCTTTATGTTTTGGGACTCTTCCCAAGAATGCACTTGTACAACATGTCATGTATCCTATTTTTCAAACATATTTTGAAATTTTTACCTGTGGTACTTCTATATGTCTCCTTTGTTCTCTGAAATTACTGCACTCTAAAAAGCCCTAGAAAAGAAGTTATAGTGAAAATGTCAGTCTAACATGTTTGAAACTGATCTCGGGACAATTTAGAAACCCTAACATCCATAGAGAATATATTAGAAAGTACAGTGAACCAACAGATGAAATTTTTACCAAAGGTAATTTTTTATGTCTCCTCTGTTATGTTAAAATTTCATAGTCTGCAGAGTCCTAGAAAAGAATTTATAGTGAAAATGTTAAAAAGACCTGTTTGAAACTGATCTCAAGACCATTCAGAAACCCTAACTTCCACATAGAATATCTCATAAAGTACAAAGAAACAACATATTAAATTTTTACCTGAGATTCTTCTGTATGTCTCCTCTATTTTGTAAAAAAATCACATTTTGAAGAGTCTCAGAAAAGAGGGTGTAATGAAAATGTCAAACTAACTTGTGTGAAACTGTTTTCAAGAGCATTCAGGAACCCTAAATTCCACAGGGTATATCTCTGAAAGTATAGGGAACCAACATCTGGAATTTTGAACATATGTACACCAAGATCTCGCCTTCATCTATTCAAAATTTCAAGGTTTCAAATGTCCCATAAAATAATTTATAGCGAAAGTGTCAAGCCGATATGTTTGAAATTGATTTTATGAGCATTCAAAATTCCTAACTTCCACGGGGCATATCTTTGAAATTATAACGAACTAGAATTTGACATTTTTACCACATGTACACCAAGATCAAGGTCTGAAATGTCTCAGAACATAAGTTATCATAAAAATGTCAAGTTGGCCTGAAACTGATTTTGCAACTTTTCTCTTTTGGAATAATATTCAATCTTTTCTCATCCATTTTTCACACACACACTTTCTATCAATACTTTTTATTTTTATACTTTTTTATAACACAAAAAAGTTACGTAATTTAGGACCACTCACTATGAATTTCAATTACATATACATGATCTTCACTAAGGAATGGTTGAAACATACTCTCAAAGGGTGTACATCTAGTTCCCTTGAAATTATCACCTCTCATTGCATGGAAAAGTTAATGAAGAAAGGACACATATGCATTATTGCACAATTCAATGCCATACAAGTAGTGGACGCCCCTCTTAGGAGATTCATCTTGACTTCCCAATGGTCCTCTATAAACATCAATAGGGATTTAAAACACCCCATGACTTACCACCTTCATGTGAGGAGCAAAATATTGGTCAACCACCCCTTGATTCTAGATAGTTAACCACTCGATGTGCGTCGTTATATGCACCCTTTCACATAAAAAAAAATGAAATGGAAAAAAGTTCATTTAAGAAACTTTGGATGTTGGAGTCACATGTCCCAGTGCCAACCCTTACTCATCATCAATAGTCATGGTATTAAAGAGGGAAGGTGATTAGCATATGTGTTCTAATTTTGGGGATATTAATAAGTTGACTATCAAAGACAAATTTCCCATCCCAGTAATTGATGATCTCTTGGATGAACTTCATAGAGCCAAATTGTCCACTAAACTTGATATTTTTTATGAATACCACCAAATATGGATGAAATAAGTAGAAAATCCCTAAGACAACAATTCTACACATAGGGAGGTCATTATGAGTTTTTTGTGATGTATTTTGACCTTTGCAATGCTCCATCCACCTTTCAAAGCCTGATGAACAATAATAATTTCCCCTTCCTGTGTAATGTTTTCTTGATATTCTTCAATGATATCCAAATCTATAGAGAACCTTGGGAGTCCCACATAGAGCATGTTGATAAAGCCTTACAGCCCCTACGGGAGCACCAAGTATTTTTGAAACATTCCAAAAAAAATTTGGTGTTTGAGAGGTTGAATACTTGAGTCACATTGTAAGTCAGAATGGAATACTAGTAAATCCCAAGAAGGTTGCGAGAATTCAAGGTTGTCTTAGACCTAATACACTGAAGGGATTGTGTGGGTTCTTAAGACTTACAAACTACTATAGGGAGATTGTGAAACACTCTGAAAAAATTGTTGCTCCCTTAAATTCACTGCTAAAAAAATACCTATGTCTAGAGTAAGGTAGTGGAGCAAGTCTTCTCAACATTAAAGGATGGTTTTTTCACTACTCTAGTAGTAGCAGTGCCAAAATTAACTGATAATTTTGTCTTGGAATGTGATGCCTCAAGAAGAGGCCTTGGAATGGTCTTAATGCAATAAGGGTGCCCCTTGGTATTCACCAATATGCAATGGTGTTACCACAACTTAGGTAAATCTACATGTGAGAAAGAAATGTTGGCCCTCCTTCATGCAATGGAGACATAACACTCATATCTTATAGGAAGGAATTTCTAGAGAAAGACCAACCATCATACTCTAAAGTATTTTCTAGAAAAAAGGTTATCAACACCGAAGTAACGTAATTGGGTTACTAAAATGTTTGGGTGTGATTATATGATTATATATAAAAGGAGAAAGAAAATGTGGTCACTTATGCTTTATCCAAGGAATTTGATGATGGATCTGTCTTTTCCTTATCCTCACCCGATCTAAGTTGTATCCAGGAAGTTCATCGAAAATTATTGGCAAACAACATTGTAGTTGAATTCATCCAAAGGATTTAAGAAGATACCAACCCTCCTAAAGGGTATACATTGTAGTGGACTACATTAATGTAAAAAATTATGTGTTAAAACAAAATGTCTTAGAGGAGTTACATTCATCACCTACAAGAGGTCACTCTAGTTTTCATAAAACTTATGAAAGAGATAAATGCTCATTCTTTTGGGAAGGTGTGAAATCAACCATCCAAGATTCTGTAGCCCTATGACACTTTCCAAAAGAGCAACGTTGAGATGGTGAAAACACCAAGGAACTGCAACCACTACCAATCCCAACACATATATGCATTGACATCGCTATTGATTTTATAGTCAACTCCTAAGAGTTGGTAACAAATTACTGATCATGGTGGTAATCCTCCATCTTTCCAAATATGCTCATTTGTGTTCCTTATTGCACCCATTTTTAAGTTACATGGCATGCCCACTTCTCTTGTCTCGAATCGAGACCCCATATTCACTAGTGAATTTTTCAGTACTTCACCTCTAAAAAGCGACAACAATGGACACAATGGGTTTTCCCCTTGTAGAGTAGTGACTTCTTATTTATCAATCACCTCTAAGGCTCATGCATTGGATAGCACAGTTCACACCACATAATCCATTCTTCACACACATAAGAACAAGTTGGTTATGGCTCAAAATAGAATGAAACAATAGGCTGACCAATATCATTCAAAGTTTTCTTTTGCAAAAGCGGATCTCTAGTGTTTCTTCACTTTCAACCCTATAAACAAACATCACTCAAAGATAAAATCCACTAGAAACTAGCAACAAGTTCTATGGACTCTATAACATCATCCAACTCAGACAAGTGGTTTACATGTTGGCTCTTCCAACCCACTCTAAGATTCATCTAATGTTTCATATGTCTTATTTGAAGAAGGTCATGGGATCAAATTACAAGGTGCAAACCAACTTATCGAAGCTGGAGCAAAAAGGCTTCATTTGGATCCAACTGAAAGTAGTGTTGGATACCATATAGCATCAATTGCATGAATGCATGATCCAATATGTACTAATCCAGTGGAAAAATATACGTCAAAAAGATGTCACATTGGGAACTAGCAACAATTCTACAACAATTTTCTCACCTCCAATGTTGAGGGCAACACTACTTTTGAAAGAGAATGAAATGTTGAGGTCCTACCCTAACCTCCCTTCTTTAAGGTACTTAAGAGTTGGTCAATTAATATACACAATTGTCGTCTTTGAATAAAGTCAATTACATAGTAGTGGATATTTAACGTAAAAGGCCCACCTTTATTAAATAAGACTCACTAAGTAGTTAGTATTCATTAATGATAAGACCACAAATAGTTAGAATTTTGCTATTGAAAATCTATTTAAAGAGTTAAGAGACTATGGAATGTTTTGTGAAGTATTTTGGTATTTTGAACTTTTCTTAATAAAAAATTATCTCACCTTAAGAGACATGTAAACATTGTTTTCTTTCTTTTAATTATCATAATAGAAAGATATATTTTATACATTTCATCTACTTTATTTCTTATATACACCTGATTTGTATAATTAAGAAATATTATATATAACTTTGTTTATAAAACTTAAACATGATATGCATATAAATAATTTATATTATTTTAGTGTACAATAACAATAGTAATAATCAATTTATGGTTAAAAAAAATCATAAAGCAAGGTTCAACATCATTACTACCATAAACAAAATAATACTTTAGTGTATTACCTAAAACCATTAAATAAAACAATATTCAGTAATTTGATGCTTTTATCATTCTTGTTTTGTAATCTTCTTTACCTTTCAGCTTTATATATTCTCTATTGTCTTATTTATTTTACTTTTTCTTCTTATTTTGTTTACCTTTGATTTTTATATTCTTTATTTTCTATACTTTTGATTTTTATATTCTTTATTTTATTATTTTTCTTATAATCTTTTTTTTCACCTTTATATTTATTTATTACAACATTATTTTACCTCTTCTTTCTTTTTAACATTTTTCTTTTACTTCCTTTCCCTTTAATTATTTTATTGGTGTAAGAGATTGTATTCGTTCGTCTATGTGGAAGGAAGTATTATCGTTAGTCTATGTGGAAGGAAGTATTCCTCCTCTTCAACTTAATGGCTCGCAATATAATTTGGATTAATTATTTAAATTATATAAATCTAGGTATGGAATTTAGCTTAAAGAAATATTTAAACATTTGAACTATTATTTGAATGATAAAAGTCTATGTAAAGAATTTAAAATGGTATTTAGATATCAGCAAATGTTTCCTTCTTGAATATCGTAGCAATAGTCATGATTGACTAGGCATTAAGATGTGAAAATATATCTTTATAACTAATATCCAAAATTAAAATTTAGTGTGTTTATATTACCTGTATATTAAAATAAAAAATAAATCATAAAGTGATTAACGAAAAAAAAACTTAAAAAGTTAGGGACGAAAAATCCCATAAAATAAATAAAGAAATCAGGTAAACACGGGAATTAAATAAAATAAAAACATGTCGTTTGACTCGGACTCGGTTATATAACAAAATACGTGAATTTGAATGATACAGGAATCCGAATTAGAACAAACCAAGTTAGTGTCGCTAAAACAATAGAGTAAATGCTTTACTCTAGTGCTTTTTCCGCAACCGCTTATAAATAGATTTAGAAAGATCACGAGCCATCCATGGATGGTCCGTTTGTAGTTCTTCAAAAGCTATGTCATACAACTCATCGTTGACATCACGAACAATAAGATTCAGAGCCGCCTCTCTCGTTGTCTCTAAGTCATATAAATAAGCCATCTTCAAAATTTCAATACAGTCGTTCTTACTCACAATCTCATTGGAAATGAATTTGTCCAATTTCCCCAGGAGCAACTTCACTTGGTAAAAATGGGCGAGCTTCACAAGCTCTCTGTAATTCGCATGAATTTCTTCAGAGCTCACATGGGCAGTGTATAGAAATTTCAAAAACGTTTTGAGACTCTGTCCACCAACTTCCTGAATAACCACTTTCCTGGTTTCTTTTTCCTTCAGATCAACTTCTTCAAGCATTTTTCGGAAAACCTCTGACCTATTCACCTGTACAAAAATTAAACCATATTAAAATAACAAAAGACATGAATTTATATCATCGTTACTATAATCCAGGACAACATGAACAACTCACCAAAATCAAGCTGTGTGCGAAAAATTCGGATCCATCGGAATTACAGAAAAGGGTAACATAATCTCCAGTGGCTGATGGTGGTGATGTCAATTCCCCAGGAACAAAACTCCATTTTCTTAAAAACAAAATCTCTTCTTCCATATCATCTTTCTTTGAATCACAATAGCGGTCATCCTGTGAGAATGGGATTTCAGAATGTGAGAATGGGAATTCAGAACATGAAATTGCGTCACAGTATCTACAACCCCCTTCCATAGCCATTGCCCTTACACTCGCGAGCGTTCAGAAGAAAAATTGTGAGCTCGGCGTCCTTACAAAGACACATCTGGCCTACCTCCCGAGCTTTTCAAAAGACAGCACGTAGTATTAAACAAAACTAGGGTGGGATGGGAATCAAAGGTGTTTGGCAGCACGAAACTTTTGACATTAAATATTAACATGGAATAAGATCATGAATAAAATCCAGAATTGTACAAAAACATCAATTATATGCTTCGATCCCGCTGTGCGGGCCATATGGTGTACAAGTATTACAATGAACCTATCCTTCATCCACTATCCAATCAGAAAAAACTGGTCAGAATAATATGCTCCGAAAAAGTTCAAGAAGTTTCTTGCCAAACCGACTACTGCGGTCGCTTCAGAAGTTGAATTGTGTTTTACTGCGTTGGAGATTGGGATTCGCTAGAGTCGCTACCAAAACAAGTTTATGTTTAAAGTAGATACTTGAAATTTCTTGCCGCACCGACTACTGCCCCCGAGTCAAAAAGTTGAATTGCGTTGTAGTGAGTTGGAGACAGCGATTCACTAGAATAAAGAAGTTTTTGTTGAAAGTAAACACATGAAGTTGATTAATATTAACTAGCACANTTTTTCCGCAACCGCTTATAAATAGATTTAGAAAGATCACGAGCCATCCATGGATGGTCCGTTTGTAGTTCTTCAAAAGCTATGTCATACAACTCATCGTTGACATCACGAACAATAAGATTCAGAGCCGCCTCTCTCGTTGTCTCTAAGTCATATAAATAAGCCATCTTCAAAATTTCAATACAGTCGTTCTTACTCACAATCTCATTGGAAATGAATTTGTCCAATTTCCCCAGGAGCAACTTCACTTGGTAAAAATGGGCGAGCTTCACAAGCTCTCTGTAATTCGCATGAATTTCTTCAGAGCTCACATGGGCAGTGTATAGAAATTTCAAAAACGTTTTGAGACTCTGTCCACCAACTTCCTGAATAACCACTTTCCTGGTTTCTTTTTCCTTCAGATCAACTTCTTCAAGCATTTTTCGGAAAACCTCTGACCTATTCACCTGTACAAAAATTAAACCATATTAAAATAACAAAAGACATGAATTTATATCATCGTTACTATAATCCAGGACAACATGAACAACTCACCAAAATCAAGCTGTGTGCGAAAAATTCGGATCCATCGGAATTACAGAAAAGGGTAACATAATCTCCAGTGGCTGATGGTGGTGATGTCAATTCCCCAGGAACAAAACTCCATTTTCTTAAAAACAAAATCTCTTCTTCCATATCATCTTTCTTTGAATCACAATAGCGGTCATCCTGTGAGAATGGGATTTCAGAATGTGAGAATGGGAATTCAGAACATGAAATTGCGTCACAGTATCTACAACCCCCTTCCATAGCCATTGCCCTTACACTCGCGAGCGTTCAGAAGAAAAATTGTGAGCTCGGCGTCCTTACAAAGACACATCTGGCCTACCTCCCGAGCTTTTCAAAAGACAGCACGTAGTATTAAACAAAACTAGGGTGGGATGGGAATCAAAGGTGTTTGGCAGCACGAAACTTTTGACATTAAATATTAACATGGAATAAGATCATGAATAAAATCCAGAATTGTACAAAAACATCAATTATATGCTTCGATCCCGCTGTGCGGGCCATATGGTGTACAAGTATTACAATGAACCTATCCTTCATCCACTATCCAATCAGAAAAAACTGGTCAGAATAATATGCTCCGAAAAAGTTCAAGAAGTTTCTTGCCAAACCGACTACTGCGGTCGCTTCAGAAGTTGAATTGTGTTTTACTGCGTTGGAGATTGGGATTCGCTAGAGTCGCTACCAAAACAAGTTTATGTTTAAAGTAGATACTTGAAATTTCTTGCCGCACCGACTACTGCCCCCGAGTCAAAAAGTTGAATTGCGTTGTAGTGAGTTGGAGACAGCGATTCACTAGAATAAAGAAGTTTTTGTTGAAAGTAAACACATGAAGTTGATTAATATTAACTAGCACACTGTGCTACAAGTAAAATCATATTTATATAATACTTATGTTACTTATTAGGTCGAAAGGGTATGTTGGCATATTCTTAGTCGTCCTCCAAAATCAATGAGTAATAAGATTTATTGTTGATAACTTCTTTGCATTTATAAATGCATCCGTTAATCTGTTTACTTTTTAATATTTACCTAATCATATTAAGAAATTACTGTAACATCATATGATTGCCACGTTTAAATAATTAACTTTTGAAATTCTTCAACTGTTCAATTTCTTCATACATGAGCCTGTCATTTTTATTACTAAGTTTTTTTTAACATAACGTTTTTAGTGTGTGTTTTTTTAATGAGCGGTAAGTTAGTCTTTCCGGGTTCGCCAGCGGCGAGTTAGCTAAAATATATCAATCATAATATGGTGGTTGTACTAGTATTTTAATATTTCAATTATTCTTTATTGTCATGAAAATAAATTCTTAAATAAAAAAACCATAAATCAATTAAATTAAAATTTTGATGAGTGTAAAAGCCACAAGAATATCCATTAAATCAATTGATGTTGTAATAATTTGATAACATTGCCAGACTCTATGAACCAACAAGAACCTTTTGGCATTCTCTTGCCAAAAGTAAAATCCTTCCAACGTCTCACATATGCAATATGGGTATATACTTATTGTAGATGTAAGGGAAGTAGTTGGAGGCACATGGTATTCAAACACAGAATTTTGTGTTGCAGAGAAGACAACAATTCATAACCTGGAAAGAAACCAGAAGAGAATTAAGATGTGTATTGTATATGTAAGATACTTACTCGGAAATGATGGAATGTTCGCACAGTTTCCCAGCTGCAGAGGAGACAGCAACACCCACGATTGTGTCCCACAATATTGACAACTCCCCAGCCTTCTTCAGCAACCCACGCAATCTCATCTGCAAAGCAATTAGAGTCTCATCTGCAAAGAGATGACAGACAAAAGCAAATCGGTTGTCGGTTGTGTTAGAAGTTTTCTTATCATCGATTTCCAGAGGTGCATGCGGTTTCCACACGCTGTATATGAAACGGAAGATGCCCCAGTCACTCATTGCACCCCACTCAGACAAACTAACACGGGTAAGAAGCATCCAGTGAAAAACCTAAATAAAAAAACTTAAATCTAATAAGTAAAAAATTTAAATGTAATAAAATATTTAAATTTAAATCTAAAATGAATAGTAATTGTTATGCTAATCATTTTAATCACCTATTTTTAATGATGAATTGACATATTTTGTCATGCAAAGGAGTTAATCATTTATTGTAATCATCAAAAATATTTTGAGTATATAAAACAGTACTAATTAAATGTCCATTTACAATTAAAAAACCATTAATTATGAACATTTTGAAACCTAATAAATTTCATGTTTATTAATACTAAAAAACTTCAGTTGTTGATATGTTGATACATATTGGTTTGATGGTTTGCACAAAGGTTTGATTGGGTGAGTTGAGCCTGCTATACAGTTTCATCATTATTTTGATCAAAATTCAGTTTGAATTTTGTCATAAGTCTGCCATACAAAACTGTCTTTTTAAGGTCGAAATTTTTAATTATTGAGATTTCAATAATTACAAACAAACTGTCATCGTAAATTAATTTTGAAATTATGAATTTATTTAATATGAGAATATAAATTAATATTTCAACAATTTTTCATCCACTAAATTCAAATTCAAATACATACAAGATAATTTAAATACCCATATCAAACCTAGTGAGTACACACCTACTATGAAAACCGAATATGGAGACTATTTGCTAGTTATATGGAGACTAGAGTGGACCCGTTTATCGATTAATCAATTTTTTTTATCATCTTGGTAGAAATCCATCGAAAATTTTGTGTCGGACAATTTCTCTTATCATACGTGCTCGTGTTTGTCTTCCTATCTAGGTAGGTGTTAGTCTCTAACTTTGTTCTTGATTTAGTGAGAATCCCTAATCTTAAATCCTCCTTGCTTATACCTCATTCCTTGATTTTTAGACTTTTAACCTTGGTTTGAGATTGTTATGTTTTGCATTTTGAAATAAATTTTTTAAGTTTTGAAGATTTACGACATGAATTAATGAGATTTGTCACATCATTTGCTTATTTGAATTTTGAAAATTCAAATTATTGTCAAATCATGAATGGCGCTACAGGAATAGCATTATTCCTGCAACGCTAAGGTAATTATGTTTTGATATACGCCAGCCATCCAAATTTCGTCATGATTGCACAAATCATGGATAAAGGACTTGCATGTGCTCCATGATCTTGCTTGAATCGATGATGCAGTTTAAACCGTTGTACGAATGAGTTCATGTTGTACCTACAAGGACCTGCATCAAATCAAACCTTGTTCCCGATATTATTAAATGATATTGTCATCTATTATTTTAATTTGTCAGATGATGTGTGTAGATATCTATTTAAGGAAATTGTTATGAAATAACAACTATAGGTTTAAAAATTCTTGTTTTCAAACAACGTAGAATTTTACATGACTGTATCAGTGACATGGCGCCGAAGAAAAGTGGACAAATCGTTAGGTTGGAACCTGAGGGAAGTGAACTGTTTGAGGCTTACCCACAGATGGCACAAAGGTTTAAGGACGTTGGCTGGTTCGATCTTTTCACCACTTTCTAGGAACATGATGAACAGGTGTCCATGATATTCGCACAAAACTTCGACGGTTTCGAAGTTGTGATTAGAAAGTTGTTGATGATGGTGACTGAACACTCCATTACCAAAGCTTGCAAATTGTCGATTGGAAGAGAACAGTGGTGGAAAAAAGAGTACGTGGTCATGGAATTCGTGAACCAATTCTTGTTACCAGATAAACATAAACCAGATTGGAAGAAAGGAGTTCCCCACAGCTGGATCAGACAGGAGTGGCATATCGTTGTGATTATAATTCACAGGTATATTACATGCGAGGGAAGGTTCTTGTTGGTTTACATCTATCATATCAGGTTATTAATGCACATCAATGGAAATTACCTCCTGAATTTACCATATTTTCTACTCAAAGGCCTATCGAAGATGTCCAAAATGGTACAGTCTCACCCTACCACAGCCAGAGGCAGACTGTTCCATCAAGTTTTGATAAAGACACTGGTTGTTTCTTTTTTGAATGAAGTATAAAGACCCTGGGATTGGTTAATCCAGTTTCTGTAACAACCCTAGTTGAATATATGCTTAGGGATTATTAAGTAAAATTAATTAGGTAATTAATTGTCCTAACATGGTTTTAATTAAACAAAGATTGGCATAATAATATTAATTAATTAATTACCTATCACATTCAATGACATGTGTAATAAATTTAAGAGGGTTAATAATTTTAATTTTTTTAATTAAATGATTTACGTATGCGGGAGGGGATAAGACATTAAATATAAGGATACGATATTAATAAGGGGATAAGATATTAATGAGAGGGGGAAGAGAGTCGGTGGAGGGGGCATATGACGGGAGGAGTCTTACGGGGAGGGGGAGGATTTTTTTTCGGGAGAGGAAGAATTATTGGAAAGGGGGAAGACTGTATGTCTAAGGTGCTTATTTTTTCTGGTGTGGGGAGTTTGTTTTATGGGTTTTTGGTGAACCAGAAGCAGGGGGCACCGGTTTGCTGGGGGTTTTGGGCACAGGGGCCAGGATATCCTTACGGTATCCTGGAGCGAGGGAGTCGGACAGGCTTCTCCTAGCTGGCAGGGAGGAAACACGGTTTTGGGCAGTGTTTGACACAATTTCAACTTCAGCATTGGACCAACCCAAGCAGCAGGATTTAGCATCAGAAGCAGGTATTTTTAATTATGAATGGATGAGTTATTCCATGTTGTAGATAGATTTTAATCTCTGTTGAATATTTTGCTTATATGCAGGTGAATGAATTATTTATGTAATTTGAAAGGAACTATATCTTAAATTATATCAAATTTTGTATTTTATGGTCCCTACACATGGTATCAGAGCTTTAGTTTGAAGCACTAGAGCCTTAAGGGCCTACCTACCCACCTACCCAATTTAGAAATGGAACTGTACCCACCCAGAAATTAGATAAAGTTGGCACAGGCCCTGAAACCCTTAATTAGATAAATCTGGTCCAACCTCCAGCTCCAGCTTCGCCTAACCTGCAAGCCAATCCATCATCTTTAAAAAAAAAAAAAATGTAAAACATATATTAAAAAAAAAAAAAGAGTGTAGTTATGAGTAACATATATATATAATGTAAAAGTAAGAAAAGGGAATAAATATAAATC
>SNQJ01S0011386.1:28386-55853 GCA_010110895.2 Picea sitchensis
TGATTGTATGCAATTACATGATGATAATGCATAGAAATGTATGAGTTTGTGTTACAGACTAATCTGCAGGTTATGGGCTATGAAATAGCCAACATAATGATGATGAAAGTGGATATCATGACCACTAGCCAAGAAACATTATGGTATGAATATTGTATGTGAAATTATATTGGTTTGGATGCATTTCTATGATATGTAGACCAGTGCAGGATTTCAGGTGATGACACTGCCCAAAACCGAATAAATGATGACAAAACCCCCAGCAACACTGTGCCACTGTATATTCCATTGTAGGGTGTGGACCCTAGTTATGATTAGGAGGGGTGGAGGCATTTCCCACCATGTATCCTCCAAAACCTGAAGTCATGTGAGGGCGGTGTTAGCTCACGCTCCCCAAGATGTGTCATGATGACTGTCAGTTGCGTCCTGGGGAAGCTTGGTCGAGATAGCGACACTTCCGCTTACGGGTTCTATTTGGAGTTAGGTAAATATAGTTGACGCTCCAAGATAGTCCAGCAAAGGAAGGATAGGAATGGAGATGGAAGTAAGTTAGGGAGGAAGTATGAGTAGAAATAGTTGAGAAAGTATGGATATTTGTCTTATGGTGGAATTTAATGTTTTCCCTGCTAAAAAGAAAATGTGTATATATGAATATTCATAATTTCGTAACTAAACCACAGTTGTCTAAATAAAATTGTTGAACCGGGTAATTGTAATAAAAGGATTTCTCAAACAATTGATTGGTTGTTGTCTTTTATAAAAGACTAGTCTTGTTGATTGGATTGGATGCATACATAAATTACTAAAGGATGATAATTTTGATTATTAGTACATGCACGGGACTTGTATGTACTAGCTACACATGCATTTCTTGTACATATACACTAGTATGTATGAGTTTTCTTGACTTACTTACTGATAATGTCGGTTAATTGTTATGAATGTGTGAACCATGTTTCTTTTCCTTTGTACCATAAGATACCTTAACTTCGGGATGAAATTTCCTGAAGGGTGGGTGTATGTAACAACCCTAGTTGAATATATGCTTAGGGATTATTAAGTAAAATTAATTAGGTAATTAATTGTCCTAACATGGTTTTAATTAAACAAAGATTGGCATAATAATATTAATTAAATATTTATTAATTAATTAATTACCTATCACATTCAATGACATAGGTAATAAATTTAAGAGGGTTAATAATTTTAATTTGTTTAATTAAATGATTTACGTATGCGGGAGGGGATAAGACATTAAATATAAGGGAATAAGACATTAAATATAAGGATAAGATATTAATAAGGGGATAAGATATTAATGAGCGGGGGAAGAGAGTTGGTGGAGGGGGCATATGACGGGAGGAGTCTTACGAGGAGGGGGAGGATTTTTTTTTTGGGAGAGGAAGAATTATTGGAAAGGGGGAAGACTATATGTCTGAGGTGCTTATTTTTTCTGGTGTGGGGAGTTTGTTTTATGGGTTTTTGGTGAACCAGAAGCAGGGGGCACCGGTTTGCTGGGGGTTTTGGGCATGGGGGCCAGGATATCCTTATGGTATCTTGGAGCTAGGGAGCCGGACAAGCTGCTCCTAGCTGGCAGGGAGGAAACACGGTTTTGGGTAGTGTTTGACACAATTTCAACTTCAGCATTGGACCAACCCAAGCAGCGAGATTTAGCATCAAAAGCAGGTATTTTTAATTATGAATGGCTAAGTTATTTCATGTTGTAGATAGATTTTAATCTCTGTTGAATATTTTGCTTATATGCAGGTGAATGAATGATTTATGTAAATTGAAAGGAACTATATCTTAAATTATATCAATTTTTGTATTTTACGGTCCCAAAAGTTTCTAAATAATGATCCACAGCCAAGCAAACCTAAAAAGGCTAAAGGGAAAAGGGCAGCTACACAGAAACAGAGTATCACAGTTGATGAATTCCCAGTCAAAGAAGAAATAGTTGCAACCAAGGTGACAAGGACCAACAAAAGAAAGAAACAGACTCAACAAATCCATGTTGATACTCCTGTAGATGAAATTCAGGAAGAAGCCACCAATAGTAGAGGTAAAAGATCAAAACCTGATGCAGAGATTGAAATGTTTCCTAATGCAAAGATAAAAATGGAATAAGATACAGATGAAGATTACAATGTAGGCTCAATTAAACCCACAGTCAAACATAAACAGAAATCAACCAGCAAGAAAGGTGCCACAGGCAAAAAAACAGGGGAATAAATTGGCACCTGTGTCTAAATACCCTAGGAGAAACTCCACTAGGGTTGTCAATAAATATAGGTTAAAATCTAAAGCTATGTTTGACCCATCTGTCAAAAATGAAAATATTATAGTCATAGAGGACAATTATGAGGACTCTAAAGTGGGTGTCAAAGAACAGGCGGAAAGACTTCCATTGCACAAGAAAGAAAAAGAAAATAAAAACTTGGGGAAAACAACAAAAAAAGGCAAAAAGGTTGCTCAACATTCTACAGGACCTATAACAAAAGCAACCACCAGATTATCAAGAGTTGAAGCACTTTTCAAAGGCAGGAGTAGAATTTCTGAAAACAAAGACTATCATCCTGTAGATTCAGACCAGATACCATATATTCAAGAGGCCATGGACTCAGATAGTTCTGATGATGATCATAGCTCAGGACTAGTTTCTAGATACCAAATTAAATTGAGAGAACCTAAGGCTTCCATTGACCTAAACAAACCTACATCTGCAAAAGAATTACTAGAATTCAAAGTCAAGGTTAGAAATGACAAAGACAAGATCAAAGAAATTCAGAGAATGGTGAAATGGTTAAAGAAGAAAAAGGCTCAAGTAGAGCAATGGAGTGCCAAGGAGCATGAAAAGATACAGGGTTTCAAGAAGAAAAGAAAGGAGAAAAAAGAATTGCTCAAGGAGCTATGAGAGTCTAACTTCAAACTGTATTGGCACAACATTGTGCTCACAACCAAGCTGAAACAAAGGACTACTAAAGCCAGTGCTATCATTATATCATGATAAGCCTTATGAAGGTGTTATGCACAGTTTTGGAAGTCTCGATATTTACCCAAGAGTAAAAAAGATCATTTACTTGTTTTTGACTTGTGAATTTGGATAATTCGAATGTATAACTCAGTCAAAACCAATTCCAAATTTTGTTGGATTTGATATGATTTGTAAAATCATTTTGGATTAAGCTGTTGAGATGATTTCTATTTTGACAATGTAAATGCTCATTTTGAGTTGATCTTCCTAGAAGATAGATACTGATCAGATCCTATTATCAACAGAACACTAGAAAGTAGGATCTGTATTTATCTTTTGGATAGTTTAAATAGACAGCTGAAAGACTCTATGGAGGTCGAAAAGTTGGATATTCAGAGACCTCTTTGAAACTCCTTGTAAGACAGTTTAATTTTATGTTGACACTTAATGGCAAAGGCATATTGATGGTCAGACTTTATCTTCTTTCATGTTTTTTTTCTCTTCTTGATTGAGATTATTTTTCAATTGCAATGCATTGTTTTCTTGGTCTTAATTGATATAGTAAAGAATTTGTTGTTGTTATTATTATTATCAAGATTTGATTTACAAGCTAATGTTCTTGTTTCTTAATTATATTTTGAGATAAAAATTCTATGTGAGGTTAACAAATTAAAGAATTCATATTCTCTTTCCTTATTTGTCTAATTTATCTATGTGGCTACCCTTTAACCAGTCAGTGGGAAATCTCTTTCCCTTATTCTGAAATTCTCATTTACTTTGAAACCTTGAACCTGTTTTCAACCACCCTTTTAAAAATCCAAATCATAAAACCCTTAAAATACCATTGCAATAACCTGATGATGCCCTAGATTTCCCTCTCACAGCCAAGTGCAACTTTAGGGACTAACATGTTTTGGCGTCATTGTCGTGGAAGAAGAAATGAAGATATCTTCCCTGGGGAAACAACAAGTTCAGATTCAAATCTTGATGGTGAACAAGATTTTGGACATTACATAAGACTGTGATTTTTCACCTGGTGACTCCTCTAAGGTAATTATGGCTCCTAAAAAAGAAGGTAAACGACCTAAAACTCCTCCAACTTCCTCATAATCTATAAAGAGACCAGTAACCTGAAAAAATCTAGACCCAGAGTCGGTTGCAGCGATACCATACCCTGAAAATTTATTAAGAAAATCTAAAGTTATTCCTAGACAGCCCTCTCTCTCAAAGGGAGAATTGCCTTCAAAACGCTCTCAAGGAAAGTCTTCTGAAATTATCAAACTCCAATCAGATGAAGAAGTAATTCCTGAAAGTGAGATCAAACCTGTCATTGAGCCTGCTATAGTTTACTTTCCTTCAGCTATATCATAATTAAATTTAAATCAATGGAAGCTACTTGTTGAGCTCATTGAAGAGGAACATTCAAATACCTTGTTTGTAGTTGAAGCCTTGAGAGATCATAACAAGGACATTAAAAGTGAAACATAAACACTCTCTTCATCATCTCAGTATCTCTCTTTTGAAGAAGTTAAACCACACTATTCCTCTTTTGAAAACCCTCTTTTTCTTGGACCATCATCTTGCTCTAGTCCAGAAAAGAAGCCTCTGTTTTTTTGAAGATCAAGAATTATTATCATTACAACTAAGTTGCCACACATAGGGGACGGTTTCTCTTTCTACATCACCAATCTTTCTTACTCCTAAATCTCAAACACCAAAGATTGCAAATATGGTTGTAAACAGAATGGATGCAATTGTCGCAGCCAGATATGCACCTTTGATCTTGCCACAAGTTTTGTATGCCTTTCCACCAAATGACTATATGAAATATTTGTCAAGATTCAATGGAGAAGGAGGAGTTACTGCTGAAGAGCATTTGAATTCTTTCTACAGTTTTGCAGACAATTTCAATGTAGAGCATGCAGATGTGTGGATGAGACTATTTGTGCAGAGTTTAGATGGTGAAGCAAGAAAATGGTTCAGGATCTTGCCACCTATTTATGTTTATGTTTGACTATGAGTTTAATTGAGCCTACATTGCAATCTTTATCTGTATCTTCTTCCATTTTTATCTCTACATCAAGAAATATTTCAATCTCTGCATCAGGTTTTGATCTCTTACCTCTATTGTTGGTGGCTTCTTCCTAACTTTCATCTACAGGAGTATCGACAGGGATTTGTTGAGTCTGCTAAATTTATTTTGCTGGTCCTTGTCACCCTAGTTGCAGATATTTCTTTTTTGACTGGGAATTCATCAATTATGATACTTTGTTTCTCTGTAGCTGCACTTTTCCCTTTAACCTTTTTAGGTTTGCTTGGTTGTGGATCATTATTTAGAGACTATATTAGCCAATACCCGATCTCTGTACTTCACTCAAATCAAAAACAACCAGTGTCTTTATCAAAACTTGATGGAACAGACTATCTTTGGCTGCGAAAGGGTGAGATTGCACCCTTTTGGACATCTTCGATAGGCTTTTGAGTAGAAAATATGGTAAATTCAGGGGGTAATCTCCATTTATGTACATTAATAACCTGATATGATAGATGTAAACCAACGACAACCTTCCCTCGCATGTAATATACCTATGAATTACAATCACAGTGGTATGCCACTCCTATCTGATCCAACTGTGGGAAACTCCTTTCTTCCAATCTGGGTTCTGTTTATCTGGTAACAAGAATTGGTTCACGAATTCCATGACCATGTTCTCTTTTTTCCACCACCGTTCTCCCCCAATCGACAATTTTCAAGCTTTGGCAATAGAGTGTTCAGTCACCATCATCAACAACTTTCCAATCACAACTTCGAAACCGTCGAAGTTTTGTGTGAATATCATAGACACTTGTTCATCATGTCCCTGGAAAGTGGTGAAAAACTCGAACCAACCAACGTCCTTAAACCTTTGTGCCATATGTTGGTAAGCTTCAAGTAGTTCGTTGCCCTCAAGTTCCAACCTAACGATTTGTCCACTTTTCTTCGGTGCCATGTCACTGATACAGTCCTGTAAAACTTCGTGTTGTTTGAAAATGAGAATTTTTAAACCTGTAGTTGTTATTTCATAACAATTTCCTTAAATGGATATCTGCACACATCATCCGACAAATTAGAATAACAGATGACGGTATCATTTAATAATATCGGGAAAAAGGATTGATTTGATGCAGGTACAATGTGATCTCATTCATACAATGGTTTAAATTGCATCATCGATTCAAGAAAGATCGTGGAGCACATGCAAGTCCTTTATCCACAATTTGTGTGATCATGATGAGAGTTGGATGGTTGGCGCATGTCAAAACATAATTACCTTAGCGCTGTAGGAATAGTGTTATTCTTGTAGTGTCATTCATGACTTGGTAGTAATTTGAATTTTCAAAATTCAAATAAGAAAATGATGTGACAAATCTCATTAATTCATGTCCTAAACCTTCAAAACTTAAGAAAATTATTTCAAAATGCAAAAAATGAAAAACATAACAATTTCAAACCAAGGATAAAAGTCTAAAAATCAAGCAATGAGGTATAAGCATGGAGGATTTAGGATTATGGATTCTCATTGAATCAAGAACAAAGTTAGATACTAACACTAGCTCCTTTTGAGGGTGAAGTTTTGATGATAAAACTCCAAGAAATGCAGACCAATGCCTTTACCTTACTTCTGATTCACTGATTTCCCTGCTCTATCATCCTTTATTCGCAACATAACTGTATAAAAACAAAGTCTATTGGGTATATGGAGTCTTTATTGAAATAAAAACCTACTGTACAAGATGAAACCTTTGATGAATCTTTAAAAAAAAATAGTGTTTCAAAATCCTCCCATTCACTGGGTCCCCAAAAGCTTCTGTCATCTAGATTATGTAGGAGAAAAGTATTATTATCCATCACCTTGGATATTCTGAAAGGACCATACCATAAGTTGTCAAAATTACCATGTTTTTCTTTATCCTCTCTCGTATCATCCCACCATAATTACAAATCGCCTTCATTAAAAACATCTTTCTTAGCTCCTTTATCAAATGTGGCTTTGAATTTACTCTGGTGAGCAGCATCTTTCTAATTCATCTGTTCTCTATCCTGCTGAACCTTAATCATCTGAAAAAATCTCCTTTGAACATCATTGGGTTCTTCTAACTCTTCTTGAAAAAATTTCAAGACTGGTAAGCCCAATTGAGTTGGAATAATAGATTTTGTTCCATACACCCTCTGGAAAGGAGAGGTCCCAATAGATTTCTTGTTACTAATACGATCAACCCATAGGGAAAACTTTGACTTTGAATCCCATGACCTTTTTATTTTCTGCAAGTAGTTTTTTGTTAATTCTTATAAGACTTTTATTGGAGGACTATGTTAACCCGTTTCCTTGGGGATAGTAAGGAGTAGAGTGGACCAATTTGATGTTATACTTATTGCAGAAATTAATCATGGAGTTGGATTTAAATGCTTGAGAATTATAGGTAACTAGTTTTTTAGGACAGCCAAACCTAGAAAAGATATGTCCTTCAAGAAATTCCATGATTACCTTGTCTATTGCATTCCAAGTTGGAATTTCTTCAATCCACTTTGTAAAGTAATCTGTGACTGTAAAGATCCACTTATGTTTTCCAGAAGATGAAGGGTTGATTTCCCCGATGAATTCTAAGCCCCGTTGTTGAAATGGTCCATGAGCGATGATAGGTTTCAGAGGCAGAGACATAATTTTTTGTTTTCCTGCAAACTTCTGACAGGGTTCACATGCCCTAACCTGAGAAAAAATATCTGAGAACAGAACTGGCTAGTAATAGCCTGCCCTGAGAATCTTGAAAGTAGTAGCTTTCCAATGATGATGACCTCCACAGACACCATGATGTAGATCACAAAAAACAATTAGCCTCTTCTTCATCAACACACCTCAACAAGATTCCATGAGGATCTTTCCAGAACAAGATCTGATCAATAATGCAATACTTTACAGATTTTAATTTTAATGATCTAAACTTTCATTTATCCAATTCTGGAAGAGATTGAAGGTTCAGTAGAAAAAATATAATATCCTTATACCATGGTGAAGAAACATACTTGTTGTTTACTTGTGCGCTAGTTTCTCCAATCTGGAATGAAAAATCCTGTGCTTTTCCTAAAAGATGATACAGCCCAATTTATTTTCAATTTGATTATGTCATTAATTTGGCAAGGCCTTGACCTTTTATCAGCTGAGTTGGCTTTATAGTCAAGTTGCACTCCAGGATTTTTGTTATCCATTTTCCTCTCTTTCCTTCACAGTTAGGATGAATTAAGATTTCTTTGACTGCACTGCTTGGCACATAAGCAATGATCTCAGATTGAAAAACATATAACCTGAAAGATTTTAAAGCCTTTACCAGGGCATATGCCTTTTTTTCCATTATGTCATATTTCAATTCAAAGTCTCTCGGAGTTTTGTTGAAGAAGGAGATGGGTTGATCATATCCTTTGTAGAAGAACAACTATGGTGTCTTCTGAGGCAAATGAAAAAATCATGAATTCTTTGGAGTAATCTGGACTGATGAGAATAGGGGCCTGAACAAAAGCCTACTTAATCTTCTCAAAATATTCTTTAGATTCTGGTATCCACTTAATTTATGCATCCTTTTTCAACATGTCAGTAATGTACTTGATAATCTCTGCAAAATTAGGTATAAACCTCCTTAAAAAAATTAGTTTACCTATGAAGGACTGCATAGACTTCTTGTTCCTCGGAATGTCTATCTGCTGGATAGATTTTACTCTTTCAGGATCTATCTTAATACCTTCAAGTGAAAAAATATGTCCCAAATTTTTTCCTTCTTCCATGACAAAATGTTATTTTTTAGGATTAAGTGATATACCGTACTTCCTGCATTTCTCAAAAGTTTGCTTCAAGTGATGTAAATTTTCTTCATCAGATGTTGAAAATACAGAGATGTCATCAAGGTAAATAAATACAAACCTGTCTTTCTCACCAATAAAATCAATGTCCATATCCCTCTGAAAAGTGGCTCATGCATTCATCAATCCAAAGGGCATCTTTTCATACATGAAAGTTCCCCATGGAGTGGTAAACGTTGTTTTCTTTTTGTCCTCCTCCATTACTGATATTTGATTGTACCCTAAGTATCCATCAAGCATAGAAATCTTCTTTTCCCCTACTTCTCTTTATAAAATATGTTCCATTTTTTGTAATGGATAATTGTCCTTTAGGGAGCAGCTGTTCAAATTCCTGAAGTCCACACAGAGTCTTATTTCTCCACTCTTCTTTCTGGCAGGTACAATATTATCTACCCACTCTGAGCATCTCAATGACACTATAATTTTGGCATCCAATAACATTTTCGGTTCTTTTTCTCTTATGGGTAACAACAAAGGATTAAATTGCCTAGACTTTTACTTAAAAGGTTTTGATCTAGGTTTCAGAGGAATTTTGTGTTGTATGATATCTGTAGAAAACACTTTCAGGTCTTCATAAGACAAGGAAAATACATCTGAATATTGCTTCATCAATTCAACATATATACCTCTCTGTTTTTCTGACAATTTCATGGATATTTTAACCAACTAGGATTTGAATCAGAAGCGATATCATAGTCCACTACATCGGTATCCTCTGTCTGAATAACAACCTTTCTAGAAACATCGTCGTGATCAAACAATATTTCAAGAGGAACCAAACCTTTAGGCAGATCATTTGTCTTTAATGCAATAATTTTGTGCCCATCAACACCATCTTAAAGAACATTTGCAGCATGTACCTCTACATCATCATCTTCATTGTCTTGATCTATTGAAATATTGGAAAATTCTTCAATAGTCTTTAAGAATATTTGAATCTCCTCATCATCTTTAAAGACCTGCCATTTTTGATATTATCTGGTATTGAGGGTCTGTGTCTAACCTCAATCTCAAATTTCAAGTTAGGAAACATTGGAGTCTTAAAGTTGTTGGTTGTAAGTGCCAAAGAGTCATCCTGTTGATTCAAATTTCTGTGCACAAAAGTAAGGTTGAATGCCAAAAAGAAATTATCCACATAATCCCACACTTCATTCCTATATTTTTTTAACCTTTTCTTCTTGGTTTGATAAATGTTTTTAATCTAATGGATAATAAGTTTTAAATCTCCAAAAACAGAAATCTTATCTATAGCCATATCTTTAGCAGCTTTCAACCCTAACAACAAGGCTTCATACTCAATGATGTTATTGGTTGTATCAAATTCAAGTTTATATGACATAGTAATGACCTCTTGGGTAGGGGAGATGAAAACAATCCCAACGCCAGAACCTTCTCTAGAACATGCCCCATCAAAATACATTTTCCAAACAAAATTTTCTGCAATGTCTCCAACTGCAGGTGTTGTTTTCTTAACTGATGTTTCTGCCATTTTATCACCAATATGAAAAATAGAGAAACTGATATCATCTTCTACAACATATATAGGATGATTACTAGGGTTTTCATGATCACTTACCAAATAAGCGAGTCTTACTTCCCTATATAATCTCCGATGTTCTCCGCCAAAAACAGGTATGGTAGCATAATTGAGATCCATCTGTAGAGTGACTCCTACTTTCTTAGCCCGGGATCTTGACAGAAGCATTCCGAATTTTTGAGGTATGTTTGCCACATTAACATCCAATACGACACTCTTCATAGGTAATTTGGAAAGAGTAACAACCATGTCCTTGATAACTCCCAGACATTTGACTTTCCTAGAGTCAAAATAATATAGATCATGGTAAGGTTTAGTAATATCTAACCCTAATTCATCCATCACCACTTTAGGCATGACATTGTGCGAGGCACCAGAATCCATTAGGAAGTTATGAAAAATCTTTTCATGGACATTTAGTGATATGTAGAATGGAGGAGAATTATTAGTTATGTCTTCAATATGAGGACCAATGGTTATAGCAAGGTTCACATCTTCAAGGTTGATAGTTCTGAGCAAGAGGTTGTAAAGCCTTGAGAACAGTCTTCCTAAAAGGCTTTGTTTTCATTAGTTCTATCAGAGGTACATAAATTTTGATTTTGTTAATTTCATGTTCTATGCTTAATGAAGAAACAGTCTTTTATGATTCCTTTAGCTCTGTAGGACTAACCTTGGCAGGCTGCTTTAATGCTTGATCAATTTGAATCTCGGGACTGTCTTTACTGATCCCTGTTTTAACTAGAGTACTGGACTTCTTTGTGGAAATAGGTGTATCTACTTTAGGTGTATTTGATCTAGATCTGAGATCATATTTCTTCCTTTTAGGCTCCTTCTGGATGACCTCATCAACATCCCCTTCTCCAAACTAATTTAATATCAAAGCATCTTCATAATCCTGTTGTGTCAAACTGATTTAATATCAAAGCATTTAGATGTACTGCAGGGTCATCTTTTGTATCATCTTCTTCCTCCACCTCATCTACTGCATTATTTTGGAAAGGAGGAAAAACTTTTTGATCTTCTTGATTCTTACTCTCTCGGTAAGATTTGAGGTACATGGTTTGGCCTCCTGAACTGATTTGGATTTTTGTATCCACCTTCCTATGAAAGTCTACTTGGTTTTTTTGTTTCATTTTCAACCTGGCCATATCAGATGTCAAAGTCTTCAAAATTTTAGCCATTTCATCCATCTTAGAATCAGATGTTGTATGAGAAGAGGAAGGAATCTCTTCTTTATGTTTTTTCCCATCTCTATCACCCCTGGACTTCAATTTGTCTACTGCTAGTATGTTAGATTCTACCTCAATAACAGCTTCATGCATCAGGCTCAGGATAGCATACCTTCTTTCTCTTAGTAACAAAGAAAATTCAGCATCGAACGCATTGGCAAAGGTGATTTTGGCTGATGTTTTTGAAGGCTTAATTTCATCTGGGATTTTACTGTACATTTTATTGAAGCTTTTAGTAAAATCATATATTTATTCACCTTGTTTCCTTTTTAAAACACCAAATTCAGTAATGTAATATAAGTAGTCTTTCTTGTCTCCCTAGTGTCTTAAAAAGGTGTTATCCAATGCATCAATATCAGCAATTGAATTAGGTGGCAATCTCCTGAACCATTTTCTTGCTTCACCATCTAAAATCTGCACAAATAGTCTCATCCACACATCTGCATGCTCTACATTGAAATTGTCTACAAAACTATAGAAAGAATTCAAATGCTCTTCAACAGTAACTCCTCCTTCTCCATTGAATCTTGAAAAATATTTCATATAGTCATTTGGTGGAAAGGCATACAAAACTTGTGGCAAGATCAAAGGTGCATATCTGGCTACAACAATTGCATCCATTCTGTTTATAGCCATATTTTCTATCTTTGGTGTTTGAGCTTTAGGAGTAAGAAAGATTGGTGATGTAGAAAGAGAAACTGTCCCCTGTGTGTGGCAACTTATTTTTACTGCTAATTATTCTTGGTATTCAGAAAACAGAGGTTTCTTTTTTGGACTATAGCAAGATGGTCATCCAAGAAAAAGAGGGTTTTCAAAAGAGGAATAGTGTGGTTTAACTTCTTCAGAAGAGAGAGACTGAGATGATGAAGAGAGTGTTTCTGGTTCACTTTTAATGTTTTTTGTTGTGATCTCTCAAGGCTTCAGATACAAACAAAGTATTTGAATGTTCCTCTTCAATGAACTCAGCAAGTAGTTTCCATTGATTTAAATTTAATTCCGATATAGTTGAAGGAAAGGAAACTATAGCAGGCTCAATGAAAAATTTGATCTCACTTTCAAGAATTACTTCTTCATATGATTGGAGTTTTATAATTTCAAAGGACTGTCCTTGAGAGATTTTTGAAGGCAATTTTCCCTTTGAGAGAGAGGACTGTCCTGGAATAACTTTAGATTTTCTAAATAATTTTTCAGGGTCTGGTACTTTTACAACAGGCTCTGGGTCTGGATTTTTTCAGGTTACTGGTCTCTTTGTATATTATGAGGAAGTTGGAGGAGTTTTAGGTCCTTTACCTTCTCTTTTAGGAGCCAGAATTACCTCAAAGGAGTTGTCAGGTGAAAAATCACAGTCTTATGTAATGTCCAAAATCTTGTTCACCATCAAGATTTGAATCTGAACTTGTCATTTCCCCGGGGAATATATCTTAGTTTCTTTGTCCCTGACAATGACGCCAAAATATGCCAAAATATGTTAGTCCCTAAAGTTTCACTTGACTGTGAGAGGTAAAGCTAGGGCATCATCAGGTTATTGCAATGGTATTTTAAGGGTTTTATGATTTGGTTTTTTAAAATAATGGTTGAAATAGGTTCAAGGTTTCAAAGTAAACAGGAATTTCAGAATCAGAGAAAGAGATATCCCACTGACTGGTTAAAGGGTAGCCACATAGATAAATCACAAAAATAAGGCAAGAGAATATGAAGTCTTTAATTTTTTAACCTCACGTAGAATTCTTATCTCAAAATATAAGTAAGAAGCAAGAACATTAGCTTGTAAATCAAATCTTGATAATAATAATAACAAAAAAATCTTTATTGTATCAATTAACACCAAGAAAACAATGCATTTCAATTGAAAAATGATCTCAACCAAGAAAAGAAAAAGAACATGAAAGAACAGAAAGTCTGACCATCAATATGCCTTTTCCATTAAGTGTCGACATAGAATAAAATTGTCTTACAAGGAGTTTCAAACAGGTCCCTGAATATCCAACTTTTCGACCTCCACAGAGTCTTTCATCTGTCTATTTAAACTATCTAAAAGATAACTACAGATCCTAGTTTCTAGTGTTCTATTGATAATAGGATCTTATCAGTATCTATCTTCTAGGAAGATCAACTCAAAATCAGCATTTACATTGTCAAAATAGAAATCATCTCAACAGCTTAATCCAAAATGATTTTACAAATTATATCAAATCCCACAAAATTTGGAATTGGTTTTGACCAAGTTATACATTCGAATTATCCAAATTCACAAGTCAAAAACAAGTAAATGATCTTTACTCTTTGGGTAAATATCGAGACTTCCAAAACTATGCATAAAACCTTCATAAGTCTTATCATGATATAATGATAGCGTTGGTTTTAGTAGTCCTCTGTTTCAGCTTGGTTGTGAGCACAATGTTGTGCCAATACAGTTTGAAGTTAGACTCTTGTAGCTCCTTGAGAAAAAAAAAATCTCCTCTCTTTTCTTTTTGAAACCCTTTATCTTTTCATGTTGCTTGGCGCTCTATTTCTCTACTTGAGCCTTTTCCTTCTTTAACTGTTTCACCATTCTTTGAAGTTCTTTGATCTTGTCTTTGTCATTTCTAACCTTGACTTTGAATTCTGGAAATTCTTCTATAGATGCAGGTTTGTTCAGGTCAATGGCAGCCTTAGGTTCTCTCAATTTAATTTGGTATCTAGAAGCTAGTCCTGAGCTATGGTCATCATCAGAACTATCTTAATCCATGGCTTCTTGAATATCTGGTATCTGGTCTGAATCTACAGGATAATAGTCTTTGTTTTCAGAAATTCTACCCGTGCCTTTGAAAAGTGCTTCAACTCTTGATAATCTGGTGGTTTCTCTTGTTATAGGTCCTGTAGAATGTTGAGCAACCTGTTTGCCTTTTTCTGTTGTTTTCCCCAAGTTTTTATTTTCTTTTTCTTTCCTGTGCAATGGAAGTCTTTCTCCCTGTTCTTTGACACCTTCTTTAGAGTCCTCAGAATTGTCCTCTATGACTATAATATTTTTCTTTTTCATAGATGGGTCAAACATAGCTTTATATTTTAACCTATATTCGTTGACAACCCTAGTGGATTTTCTCCTAGGGTATTTAGACACAGGTGCAGATTTCTTCCCTTGTTTTTTGCCTATGGCACCTTTCTTACTGGTTGATTTATGTTTATGTTTAACTGTGGGTTTAATTGAACCTACATTGTAATCTTCATTTGTATATTCTTCCATTTTTATCTCTGCATCAGGAAACATTTCAATCTCTGCATAAGGTTTTGATCTCTTACCTCTACTAGTAGTGGCTTCTTCCTGACTTTCATCTACAAGAGTATCAATAGGGATTTGTTGAGTCTGCTTCTTTATTTTGTTGGTCCTTGTCACCCTAGTTGTAGATATTTCTTCTTTGACTTGGATTTCATCAACTGTGATATTTAGAGACTGGATTAACCAATCCCAGGGTCTTTGTACTTCACTCAAAGAAGAAAAAACCAGTGTCTTTATCAAAACTTGATGGAACAGACTGTCTTTGACTATAGCAGGGTGATATTGTACCCTTTTGGACATCTTCGATAGGATTTTGAGTAGAAAATATGGTAAATTCAGGGGGTAATATTTATTGATGTGCATTAATAACCTAATATGATAGATGTAAACCAGTGAGAACCTTCCCTCGCATGTAATATACCTATGAATTATAATCAGAGTAGTATGCCACTCCTATCCGATACAGTTGTGGGGAACTCCTTTCTTCCAATATAAGTTATGTTTATCTGGTAACAATAATTGGTTCATGAATTCCATGACCGCGTACTCTTTTTTCCACCACCGTTCTCCCCCAATCGACAATTTGCAAGATTTGACAATGGAGTGTTCAGTCACCATCATCAACAACTTTCTAATCACAACTTTGAAACCGTCGAAGTTCTGTGCAAATATCATGGACACATGTTCATCATGTCCCTGGAAAGTTGTGAAAAACTTGAACCAACCAAAGTCCTTAAACCTTTGTGCCATCTGTAGGTAAGATTCAATCATTTCAGTGACCTCAGGTTCCAACCTAATGATTTTTCCACTTTTCTTCAGTGCCATGTCACTGATACAGTCCTGTAAAACTCTGTATTGTTTGAAAATGAGAATTTTTAAACCTGTAGTTATTTCATAACAATTTCCTTAAATAGATATATGCACACATCATCGGAAAAATTAGAATAACAGATGACGGTATCATTTAATAATATCAAGAAAAAAGATTGATTTGATGCAGGTCCTTGCAGGTACAGTGTGATCTCATTCATACAACGGTTTAAATTGCATCATCAATTCAAGCAACATTGTGGAGCACATGCAGGTCCTTTATCCATGATTTGTGTGATCATGATGAGATTTGGATGGCTAGCGCATGTCAAAACATAATTACCTTAGCTTTGCATGAATAGCGTTATTCTTGTAGCGTCATTCATGACTTGGCAATAATTTGAATTTTCAAAATTCAAATAAGCAAATGATGTGACAAATCTCATTAATTCATGTCCCAAACCTTCAAAAATTAAGAAAATTATTTCAAAATGCAAAACATAACAATCTCAAACCAAGAATAAAAGTCTAAAAATCAAGCAATGAGGTATAAGCAGGGAGGATTTAGGATTAGGGATTCTCACTAAATCAAGAACAAAGTTAGAGACTAACACTTGGCGACCATACGACACCAAGTGTTAGTCTCTAACTTTGTTCTTGATTAAGTGAGTATGCCTAATCCTAAATCCTCCCTGCTTATACTTTGTTGCTTGAATTTTTTAATTTTACCCCTTGGTTTGATTTGTTATGTTTTGCATTTTTTGCACTTTGAAATGATTTTCTTAAGTGTTTGAAGGTTTAGGACTTGATTTGATGAGATTTGTCACATCACTTGTCTATTTCACTTTTGAAATTTCAAAATTTTTCCAAGTCATGAATGGCACTATAGGAATAGTGTTATTCTTGTAGTGCTAAGGGTAATTATGTTTTGACATGTGCTGGCTAACCCAGATCTTATCATAATTGCACAAATCGTGATTAGAGGATTTTCATTCTCTCCACGATCTTTTCTTGAGTTGATGCTGCAGTTTAAACCATTATGTGCATGGGATCGGGTTGTACCAGCCAGGACCTGCATCAAATCAAACACGTCCTGATATTATTAAATGAAACTATCACCTATTATTCTAATATATCAGATGTTGTGCATAGATTGAATTAAAAGGGATTTTTTTTTCTAACAGTCATGGGTTTTGAAATTCTCAGTTCCAAATTGCGCAAAGCGTTTTATAGAACTATACCAGTAGCATGGCTCCAAAAAAGAGTGGACATATCATTAGAATGGAACCTGAGAGCACAAAATTGCTTGAAGCCTACCCACAAATGGTGCAGAGGTTTAGCAACGCAGGTTGGTTTGAGTTTTTCACAACCTTCCAGGGACACGATAAACATGTCTCCATGATCTTCGCACAGAACTTCGATGGTTTTGAAGTTGTGATTGGGAAATTGTTGATGATGTTGACTGAACACTCAATTGCAAGAGCCTACAAGTTGTTAATTGGCGGAGAAAGGTGGTGGAAAAAATAGAACATGGTTGTGGAGTTCGTGAACTAGTTCTTGATACCAGAAAAACAGAACCCGAATTGGAAAAAGGGAATACCACATAGCTGGATCATAAAGGAGTGGCATACTACTTTGATTATCATTCACTTGTATATTACATGTGAGGGTAGGTTCTCATTGGTTTACATCTATCATATCAGACTGTTAATGCACATTAATGGAGATTACCCCCTCGATTTACCATATTTTCTGCTAAAAAGTCTATTTAAAATATCCAAAAGGGTGCAGTCTCATCCTGCTACAGCCAAAGGAAGTATTTTCCACCAATTCTGATAAATACATTGGTTGTATCTTCTTTGTATGAAGTCCAGAGACCCTGGGATTGGCTAATCCAATCTCTAAGTAATGATCCACAACCAAGCAAATCTAAAAAGGCCAAAGGGAAGAGATCAACTATACAGAAACAGAGTGGTACAATTAATGAATCCCCAATTAAACAAAAAACATCTGCAACTAGGGTAACAAGGGCCATCAAAAGGAAGCTGCAAACTCATCAAGTCATTGTTGATGCTCCTGTAAGTAAAGGTCAGGAAGAATCTACTACCAGTAGAGGTAAGAAATCAAAACCTAATGCAGATATTGATATGTTTCCTGATCCAGAGATAAAAATGGAAGTATATGTGGATGAAGATTATAAGGTTAACCCAATTCAATCCATAGTCAAGAATAAACACAAATCAACCATTAAGAAAAGTGCCAAGGGTAAAAAACTGAGAAGAAACCTACACTTGTGCCTAAATACCATAGGAGAAACTCCACTAGGGTTGTCAAGAAATCCAGGTTAAAATCTAAGGCTATGTTTGATCCATCCATCAAAAAAAAGAACCTTATAGTCATAGAGGACAATTCCGAAGATTCTAATATAGGTATTAAAGAACAGGCAGAGATATCTCCATTGCACAGAAATGAAAAGAAAATAAAAACTTGGGGAAGACACAAGGAAAAGGAAAACAAGTTGTTCAATACTCTACAAGACCTATAACAAGAGAAACCACTAGATCATCAAAAGATGAAACAGTTTTTAAAAGTACAAGTGGGGTTTATGATGACATAGATGATCTTTTTGCAGAACCAGAAAAGCTACAGGAAATACTATGTTTTTCACATGTTTTAGTCTTTATCCTCAAGAGAGGTTGCAGAACAGCTGGAGATGAATTTTTGGAAACAAAAAAGGGTTTATGTTGGTAACTTGCCCCTTAAAAAAAACCTCTCTCGGTTTTTACACAGCTATCACATTTTAAGAGATTCAAAATTATCTTTGAGACCTATTTTTCTGAGAAAAGCTACAGGAAATACTCTTTTTTTTTCACCTGTTTTAGTCTTTATCCTCAAGAGAGGTTGTAGAACAGATGGAGATTAATTCGTTGAAACCAAAAGAGGTTTTTGTTGGGAACATGCCCCTTCACAAAATATCTCTCAATTTTTACACAGCTATAACAGTTTAAGAGATTCAAATTTATCTTTGAGGCCTATTTTTCTGAGATTTCACAATAAATAATTTCATGTTTTAGTCAGTAATTTTGGGAGAGGTTGCAGAAAATATGAAGATAAATTTTTGGAAACCAAACGAGGTTTTTTTTGGGAACATTTCCTTTCACAAAAAACTCTCTCGGTTTTTACACATCTATCACATTTTAAGAGATTAAAATTTATCTTTGAGGCATATTTTTCAGAGATTTCACAATAAATAATTTCTTGTTTTAGTAACTAATTTTGGGCAAGGTTGCAGAACAACTGGAGATTAATTTTTGGAAACCAAAAAACAAATTGTTGGGAACGGGTCCCTTCACAAAAACCTCTCTCAGTTTTTACACAGCTATAACCGTTTGGGAGATATGAAGAGATTGTTGGACCCTATTTTTCAGGAATTTGCCAGATTTATTTTCCTAAACAATCTCATGGACAACAGTTGACAAACCACCTCATCAATTCGACTTGGAGATCGTATTTGATCTTCTCCTTGATTATTTGAAACAAGAAACTAAATATAGATGAGGAGGTTTTTAGATCCATTTCTTTTGGATCTTGATTATTATGTATTGTTTCTGTATAAACTCTGTAGAAGGAGAAGTAAGGCTGAAAAAGTTGGGCTTTCAGGGACCTTTTTTGAACTCTTTGTAAGGCAGTTTTATTCCACATTGATACTTAATGGAAAAGACATGTTGATGGTCATATTTTCTCTCATTTCATGTTCTATTTATTTTCTTGCTTGAGATCATTTTTCAGTTGCAATGCATTGATTTCTTGGTCTTAATTAATACAGTGAAGATTTTGTTGTTATTGTTTATCATCAAGATTTGATTTTCAAGTACATGTTCTTGTTTCTAAATTACATTTTGAGATAATAAATTCATATGGGGTTGACAAATTGAATACTTCCATATTTCCTCTCTTTATTTTCCTTATTTGTCTGATCTATTTATGTGACTACCCTTTAACAAATCAGTGGGATATCTCTTGGCTTTATTTTGAACCTTGTGTTTACCTTGAAACCTTGAACCAGCTTTCAACCATCCTTAAAAACCAATTCATAAAACCCTTAAAATATTATTGCAATAACTTGATGATGCCCTAGCTTGCCCTCTCATAGTCAAGTGCAACTTAAAGGACTAACATATTTTGGCGTTGTTGTTGGGGACGGAGACACGAAGTATTCATCCCTTGGAGAACGACAATGATAAATTCTAGCTCTTGATGGTGAACAGGATTTTGATACTTTTTCTTACTTTATCATTCACCTGGCGACTCCATGAAGGAAGAATCCATTGACAACTCCACTGATCTGAGATGTCAAAGGCTATGGAAGTTATTTTGGCACGGAAGTTTGCACCATTTAATTTCTCTTCTATTGTTGGTTTCCCTAATGATGTTCCCACTATTGATATATAGGGATATTACCTTCTGAGGTTCAGAGGAGATGATCATGATCATCCTGCACAACACTTGATTGATTTTCATAAATATATGGATCAGTTTGATATTCATCATGAATATGTATTTCTGAAGATGTTTATGTACTCCTTGGAAGGAGAAGCGAGACAATGGTACAGATCTCTTCCTGCTTCCAACATTTATTCTTCAGGAAAATTTCATGTTGCATTTAATGAACAATGTAAAAGGTATTTTCCAGCTGAGCTTCTTCTGGTAGATTGGTGTGAGCAATGTAAATCAAGATATTATTCTCAAGAAATTTATTACTCTAGAAGTACAGATGAAGAGGATGGTTACCTCAAGGAAGAGGAAGAAGATTCATTATCAGTTGTATCTTCTTATAAATCTATCCTATAGCAAGAATATTTTCAACATTTTGATCTTGAAATTCATAACAATAATACTTTAGATACATTTGGTATCAATCTGAATATTTCTAATAGTAGTGACTATGATACAAATGTTGTTTCTAATCTGTTTGAAGATAAGTTGTTGACTGAAGAAATTCTTGTTGAATACCATATTGTAGTTGAGAAAGAAAAACCAATAGTTGCAAATGTATTTGATGTTGTTTCATATGCGTCTTATGGTAAAAATTCTTATGATGATCAAGCAACATATATACTCTCATTTTTTCCATATGATTGTGAAGTAGAGGTCCTTGGTTTTCAGAGTTCAGAAAAAATTTTCAAATCAGCCTTTATTTGATAAGTATGATGATGATCTTGAAGTCCTGGATCCAGATGTTGATGATATGACAAATTCTAACTAGCAAATTCATGAAGTCATTCAATCCATCGTCCATGAAGAGTAAGAGTCAATGTATGTATGTTATGCATCTAAAGGCAGCGTGGAAGATGAGGATCAACCTCTTGATTCTCATGATGATAATGTTGTTTTGAACAATGTTATCCAAGAAGCATATGAGCAGGTTCCAGATTCTTTTGATAAAACTATTGATCTTCAAATGAGTTATGCTCTCATAAATGGAGTAGAAATCATAGAGAAACAATATGGCTTCTTGTATCAGCTAGAGATGCAGTACCTTTGGTAGGATTCTGTGGCCCTCTACATGGATTTCGTGTTTCCAGAGGTTCAAAATTTTGCAACGTTTGAAATTAAAGAAAATTGCAACTGTAAGTATGGGTTGCCCATTCATTTTCTCTGCAAAAATATCAGTTTTTCTACATTTTCTTATTTACCTGGAAGGAAGAAGACCCTCTTGGAAGTGAAATCATTTCATGGTTGCATTGGAAATTCACCTACACATGATCAACATAATTTCAGAAAGAAAGTAGAGTAGAATGGTTGAATAAACTTGCATCCGAGCAATTTGTTTTCAGTATGCAAGAGTAAGGACTCCATAGCCCAATGGCAAGACTACTTGCAGTTTTGTGATTGTTATTTTTTAGCTCAATTAAAGACTCCATATACCCAATGGAATTGTTTCTTTACAGTTTGTGGTTTTTAATAAAGGATGATAGAGCAGGGAAATCAGAGAATCAGAAGCAAGTTAAAGGCATTGGTCTACAGATCTTAAAGTTTTCTCATTAAAACTTTACCCCCAGAAGAAGCCAGTGTTAGTCTCTAACTTTGTTCTTGATTAAGTGAGTATCATTAATCCTAAATCCTCCCTACTTATACTTTGTTGCTTGAATTTTTGACTCGTGCCCCTTAGTTTGATTTGTTGTGTTTTTCATTTTTTGCACTTTGAAATGATTTTCTTAAGTGTTTGAAGGTTTAGGACTTGATTTGATGAGATTTTTCACATCACTTGTCTATTTCACTTTTGAAATTTCAATTTTTTGCCAAGTAGGCATATGAAAGAAAAAATCTTGTATTATACCCACCGGGCAATAGAGTAAATTGTAATTGTTTCATGTTCAAATTATTTTGACTAAGTTCGTTGTGTTTAGAAAAACTTCAATAAAGTTTATCAAACTTTTTATAAAATTTAACGGTATTTTGAATGTATTATAAATGGGCAATTTGTTTGAAAATCAATTGTACTATAATTATAATTGGGTAACTTTTTTGAAAATCAATTATTCTATATATTTATGATTTTTCATGTTTGTTATTGATTATAATTCTAAATAACTATAGTTTTAAATCCATAGTCAAAGTATTCTAAGTTTTGGTTCTTTTTAGGGATTTTTTCTGTTTAATTTTGCCGAAAATATGGCAAGAAAGTGTTGGATATGCATATTTGAGTGACTAAGAATGTATAATCCTTGTGTCCCAGAAATTTTTCAACATGCCGAATCCATTTGTGCTTTTAGAAATACAATTTAAACAACAAAACATTATCATTTCATTCAAATTTATATAGTGGAATTCCAGTAGCCTATTGGAAATGGGCACATTTAATAGTCTTTTAACCTTAAATCTTAATTTTATGGCCAGCAATTGAAGATGTTGGCATATTCTTAGTCGTCCTCCCAAATCAATGAATGGGATTTATTGTTCATAACTTCCTTGCATTTATGAAGGCATGCGTTAACATGTTTACTTTTTCACATTTACCTAATTATATTAAGAAATTATTGTAAAGCCATATGATTTCCACGTTAAGATGATTAACAAGAATTAACAACTATGCAAGATATTATTTCCACGTTTGGATGATTAGGAGGCACTACCTCAAATGGATTGCACGTATAAGTGTTGGGATGTGAACCTTGGCCACATTGGAATTACACGTATAATTGTTGGGATGTGAACCATTTTTTGTAATTAAATCGCATGGATTATTGTGCAGCATACTAGAAGATTATGGAAGGAAGGAGCAGACCATTTATGTGCAGAACTTGCGTACCAGAAGATTATGGAAGGAAAGAGAGGACCATTTATGTGCAGAACTTTCCTGTTAACAGACGATCTTCATAACTATGGGCGCTTAGAGTTACCAGCTTCAATATTCATTCCATCGTTTCCCATTCTTAGCCTGCAATTCCCAATTAATACTACTCTTTTTGTTATTTGCTCGTAGAATTTAAACTGATCATAAATTTATGGTGAATCCAAAGCTTGTGAAAACTATGATACTCGGTCTTCTATGGCTATCTCTTGCCCTAGTCCTCACCGATGCATATGATCCATATCTTCTGCAAGATGTCTGCATGGCGGATGATACCTCTACAGGTAAAATCATATACAACTTCTTCATTATTTCTCTCTCTGCAGTCTTGCTTACTGTTTCATTTTTTAGAACTATTTATATTAACAATGGCTATGTTATTGATATTACACACACTGTGAAGGTGAATGGATTTCCATGCGAGGATCCCAAGATGGTGAAAGCCTCCAACTTTTTATTTCAAGGACTAAGAAATCAAGGTTCCACCAACAATATGTTTGGGTCCCTCGTTACAATGACGAATGTAGAAAAATTTACGGGGCTGAACACGCTAGGAATATCAATGAACCACATGGACTTTGCTCCCAGAGGCGTGAACCCTCCTCATATCCATCCTCGTGCAACGGAGATTTCTTTTGTGGTGGAGGGCACCATTCTGGTTGGTTTCATAACCACCAACAATACTTTGTTCTCGCAAAAGTTAGAGAAAGGAGATGTGTTTTTATTTTTCCAAGGGGTTTGGTCCATTTTTAGCAGAAGATTGGGTGTTCCTCTGCTATGTCCATCACTGCATTTAACAGCTAGGAGCCCAAGTGCTTCCATTCTCTTTGTTTGGGTCGACTCCGCCTGTTCCAGAGGATGTGTTGGTCAAGGCGTTTCAGATCAGCGACAAGGTAGTCAAGAAAATCAGTTCTAAATTCGCTCCCAATTAGGTTTTATGAATGTCCACTACTCCGTCTGGCATATTGAAATCGACCCTAGTAATGGGTTAAATTGTTTATGGTAGTTTTACGAATAAAAAATCAAAGCTCTATGATTTGTTTTTCAAAGCTCAAGGTAGTTGAACGATGGTTGCAGTCTCTCGAAAGAGGTAATTTTCATTCATTCATCATGACTCATGGAAACGCTATGAAATTATTTTATGTTGGGTTCTTCGTTGGCTTGCTCTGTTCTCTTGCCAACAATGGATATTTACAACTGCATTGTAATACAACAAGCGGACCCGCACCCAATCCTATAGAAACCATATAATACATTGGAGCTCTAAGCACTAATAGAACTTATGTAAACACAAGCATTCAAGAATTTATTGTACATGTTTATGTTGTATGTAGTTGTAATAAGTGTAAATTTCACTCTAAGGTGAAACTATACTGGCATATTATTTTATTTTAAAACCCTAATTAGGATTTCTGCTAAAATTATGGTTTGTTTGAAACCTTAATATGCTAATTAAGGTTTGTTTGTAAATGAAATAGGCCAAAAGAAAATTAGGGTTTGTTTGCAAATAAAATATGCCTTAAGGCGTTCATCAGCGACAGCCACAATTACAACCATTCCACTTAATTTAGGTCATGTGCTCTAGTTTGGAAAATAAATGTTCTCTATAAAAATAAAGTTCAAGTAAGACAACTAATATCCATGTTGCTTGTAGTTGCAGCTAGTAATCTATTAATTATTGAATTTAGATTACTTTCAATTATTAAATTTAGATTACTTTCAAATCAGACAATCAATAAATTAAATAAATTAAGTGTAGCAACATTCAATTGTGCTTAGCAGGGTGGATATCATGGACCTAAGGAAGATCCGAGCAATGCAAAGCTAATGACAATAAATTTAAGCAAGAGCAGACTAGACTCTACCCGATTTTCAAGGGAAAATATCGAGGACACCAAAACACTAGCCTTAGTTCTTTTAGACAATCAATAAATTAAGTGTAGCCACATTCGACGTTGCTTAGAAAGTGGATATCATGGACCTAAGGAAGATCAGAGTAATGCAAACCTAATAACAATAAATTTAAAGCAAAAGCAGACTAGACTCTACCCAGTTTTCAAGGGAAAATATCGAGGACACAAAAACACAATCAATAAATTAAGTGTAGACACATTCAACGTTGCTTAGCAGGGTGGATATCATGGACCTAAGGAACACTAGAGCAATGCAAAGTTAATAACAATAAATTTCAAGCAAGAGCAGACTAGACTCTACCCGGTTTTCAAGGGCAAATATCGAGGACACCAAAACAGTTGCCTCAGTTCTTTGACGTTTCAAGGTAAGGAAAATTAACTACACATTATTTATGTATGGTATTATTTTTATCTGACCCTTTAATTTTATTTTTATTTTCAAAACTTAAGGAGACTTATGGATTGGAGGCATTCTGCGTAGGTAATACCTACAACAATTTGTTTTGTTTATGTCATGTAGTTGTTTGTTTATTCATTCATTCTTTCATAATTGTTTATTCATTAATTATTTCAAGTAGTTATTCGTTTATTCACTACTACTCTTTGTGCTCTTTGTATATGCGATGCAATTTTCTGCATTTTCCGCAAAGTACCAGTAACACACTTTTCAAGTTCTTTGTTTCTTATAACTGGAATGCAATATCTATTTCTTTAAGCGTCAATGCCTTTACACAGCATCATTTCTTCTGCCACTGGATTATATGTTGATTAACTTCAAGTTAAGTTCTCTCTTCTTTTTATTTCTTTGGTTGGTTTTTAGGAAAATGTTTCCTAGACAAATGATTTTAAATAGGCCATGGAAAATGTCACTACAGGTTAAGAGATTTTAAATAGGTAATGAAAGTGTCACCATAAACGATACCGCATTTCAGTTCTCCACCTGAAGAATTTTTAGTTGTATTCAAGGAAAGAAAAAGGCTAATTGTATGAAAAAATAAATAAATAAGAGAACATCATCAGACAAGAAAAGAGCGACGACTAAATTTCAGTTGTACTTGGAGATTTAAGAAAGAAAAAACATCGGCTTTCATGTTGCTAAGAATTTAGTGGTTATGGAAAGATATCACTGTAAGAGTTGTTCGATATTATTTCTTCAGGTCTCTACCTGAAAAAGATTTCGTTGTATTCGAGATTAAAAGAAGGAAATGCCCTTAAATGCATAAAAATACACAACCGCCAGTCGATATTATTTCTTCAGGTCTCCACCCATGAAAAAATTATTTCTTCAGGTCTCCACCTATGTATTTTCAGTTGTATTTGAAGTTAAGAGAAGAAAAAAATTATACATCTAACAAAATCGACCTCTGCTTTCATGCTACTGATAGTTCACTGGATATGGAAAGATATTATTTCAAGAGATGGCCGATATTTTCGAGTCTCCAGCTGAAGAATTTCCAGCTATATTCAAGATTTAAGGAAGATAAGACTTCAAATATGCATAAAAATCAACATCGACTTTCAAAAAACTGATAGGATTATCAGAAGATCCTATCAGCTGATATGGAAGGATATTAGGTTGAGAACTGGTCAATAATATTTGTTCAATCTCCACCTTAATAATTTTTCATTGTAATGGTGGTTCAAGTAAAAAAAAAAAACTTCTAAATGTGTAAAGATATTATTTCGAGAGCTTTAAATATTATTTATGTCAATGTCACAAAATTCCAGAGCACAAGCAGATCAAAGAGATGAAATAAAATAAGAGTTCGTGATATTTACCATTTCGTTTATGAATTCAATTGTTTCTGAATTCAACTGCAGTTTGATGTGGGTCGAAGAAAGAGTTGACGGTCTTGAATTTAGATGCGCTTTGTTCGAGTTGGATTTTGTATTCATCCATTTTCCTATAAATTTTTACATTGACCATTCCCAGCTTCTCGACAAACTCTTCGCTGAATAGATTATCCCAAGAACTAGCTGCCAAAATACCTGCATAATTTTCCATGTTGTCTTTGAAGGCCTCACATTCTAAAATGAAATGTTTTTATGTTTCCACTTTTCCGGAAGAGCACAAAATACATACTCTTTCCTCCCACATTTCTTTTGGCCATTTCCAACACCCTGTTTCACAACGGAGTCGATGAGAATTAGTCCTTAATTGAGCAATAAGAATTATAGATCTCCAAGAAATATTAGCCCCTATGTACGCCTTTTGTTGATGGTTATGAGTGGGGTTAAACTCTTCAATGTAGTACTTCATCTTTCTCCCTAGCTCTTTCTCCCAAGTACATTTGTGGAACTTATCCATAACAAAAAAATTTATCTCTTTACTGTTTGTAGGGTACATGCTCAAGAAAATGTCCCATTTACTAAACCATTTGTTATTTTTCCGCATCCAAGTCTTCTTTCTTTTGCACAATCTGTCACTAAACACAACCTTAGGCCATCTACCCTCTTCCATTTGCTCAATTTTTTTCAAATACCTTATGACTCGCACCATAGCA